>JACCIB010000451.1:0-147931 GCA_018906965.1 Philotrypesis tridentata | reverse complement strand
TTGCCTTTTAAGATTAGCGTCTCGCAACCTTTTTAAAAATTTTTCAAATTTTTCATTGTGTTCTTCAATTGTTTTTCCATAGATCACGGCGTCATCTAGGAATAGGAATATTTCACGACCTTGTAATCCTTTGAACACTAGCTCAACGGCTCTCTGGAACGTGGCAGGGCTATTGCAAAGGCCCATTGGGAGTTTGTTAAATTCAAATAACCCTTGCGGAGTGGTAAACGCTGTTTTGTACCGATCGGGTTCATGTAGGGGTATTTGAAAAAATCCCTGCGCTAGATCAAATACCGAAAAATATCGAGCTCCTTCCAATTGATCGATAATATCCAAAATATTCGGTAAATGGTATTTATCTTTAACCGTTTTAATCATTTAACTTTCGATAATCTACCACGAATCGATAGCGTTTGTTGCCTTGACTATCGGGTGTCTTTGCTACTAAAAATGCCGGGGAAGAAAAGGGCGAGTTCGAGGGGCGTATTATATCGCTTTCAAGTAGCTCCGTTACCTGCCGCTCGAGCTCCTCCTTCAATAGATGCGCCGGCCTGTACTGCTTTGCATATATAGGTATATCGTCCGTTGTCACAATGCGGTGACTCGGGACTTTGGCTGTCCCCAAGCGTTCTCCTTTCAAATAAAAACAGTCGGCGTACTCTTCGATTAATTTTTCAATTGGCTCTCGAATCTCTTTTTCCAAATGACTCAACTTCAACAATGATTTTAATTTTTCCATCCGAATGTTTTCATTATTTTCTGGATTATTGGCCAACTCAATGTTGAAAATAAATTTATCCATTCCCGCTGATGGCATCTCGGCAGAATAATAATCTTTCTCTGAAATTTCCATATAATTGAAGCAAAGGTTATCAATATGACTTTTTTCAATATAATTTCTAATAAAATAACAATTATCCGCTTTATCATCTTTACGATCCCCATATAAATGTTCAAATATTTCCGCTCCCACAAAATGTTTCTCCGTAATGTCGTTCGTCTCGTGTCCTTGAATCGTATCGTCAATTATGAGCTCATCAATTTCTCTATCTTTATCCGGAATTTCATCCTCGGATTTATTTTCACAAATTTCATTATCATTATCAATTTCATAATTTGCTACAATGGCCCTTTCATTTATTTCATCATCGTAGTCTTCATTTTCATTATCAATTTCAATATCAGTTACAACATTTACTACAATGGCCCTTTCATTTGTTTCATCATTGTAGGTTTCATTTTCATCATTAATTTCATCATCAATTTCAGCATTATTCTTCATTGCAATTTCCGTATTTATTACAATTTCATTATTAGTCATGACTCTATCATTAATTATCATTTCGTTCTTAAATGCGCGCGTGCTTTCATTTGTCGACCTTCTCGTATTCAAAACATCATTTACTTGATCAATTTCCTCAAATTCTTCGCGAACCGTTTCTTTCGCGTTTTCAAAATTTTCATCTATCGGGCACATTCCCGAATTATTATTTCCCGTAATTTCATTTTGCTCATATTCAATCAATTCGTGCGGCCGGCTTATCGAATGCTTCTCCCGATTCAAGTATATTCCCGCTCTTCGGTCTGTCTCGTCATAGTCCGTCCTCGGTTCCCCCTCCGCGGGGTTCCGCTCGGAGACCTTTCTCTTTTCGGTGCCCCTCCCAGTCATCGCGCTCGAGCTCACGGCGTCCCGTTGCTCTGTAGACTCGATGGCTGCTCGATTTTTCATGAACGGAATTATTTGACCATTTATTTCAATGTACTCTTCATTGAAATTTATTTTCGCATTACCTTTGCGAAAAAATTCATTACCCAAAATACCTGCTTCAATTATTGGGAAATTATTTTCCACCAAATGGAACTCTGTAATAATGTCATTAAAATCAATTGTTATTTTGCCGAGTGTACCGATGTATCCCTCGGTTATCCCTTTCAACTTTATGTACTCTCGCTTGTCAATTTTAACATAGGGCGCTACCTCCGACTCACGCACTAGGTTAATTGCCGCGCCGGTATCCAACATGAATACCAGTGGCCTTCGAAAACCTCCCGCGTCGATCTTAATCGTCGGGGAGACACTTACTCTACTGAGATTTATTGACTCGATTCGGCAATGGGTGTGGGCCCCTGTCGCGGAACTCCCGGGCGTCCTCCTGTATTTGACTCCTTCGGGGCGCCCTCCCGCGAAAGAGCACTCTCGTTTCCCTGCCCTTGATTGCTAGCGCGGACTTCGCGTTGGCGCTTATAACAATCTCTTTGCATGTGACCCGTTTTGCCGCAATAATAGCAATCTTTATTCAACCTATTGGGGGGTAATCTTATATTAGTTTGGGCCTCCCTGGGTCTGTATGAATTACCTCCCCTGTTATTCATATTGTTATTACTATTATTGTTATTGCTATTATCATTATCAGTATTGCTGTTATTCGGCAGAAACTCCACCCGACGCCTGTTTTCGGCGTTCCAACCGCCGAAATTTCTATTATTTTTATTATAATAATTTTGATTGTTATATGGCCTTCCGTTCGACTGCGCTTGATGTTGCATCATTTTTCGGCAATTCATCATGACATGGCCCGTTTTTCCGCAAAAACCGCATATTATCACGGTATAAGGCTCTATTGTATGCACTTTACGCGTCTCTTGTACTTTCTCTTTCTCGTCCTCCGAGGGACTTTCGTCTTCGTTGCCGCAGCCCGCGTATTCTCTCTCTATCTCTATTGCCTGTTCGCGCGCTTCGTCTAGCGTCTCGTAGTCGCCCATCCGACCTCGAATTTCCCATTTCACGCCGCGTTTAAAGAATTTAATGCAGTCTCTCTCGATTTCAGCTCGAAAACTTTTTTCGTTCTCCGTGTCATATCTCTCTTCCCGTAAAGCGGTTGATAGTATTTCTTTTTAGATTTCTTTGATTTTATTGAAAAATGTAATTACCGACTCTCCTCTTTTTTGACGTTTCTTTGCTAATTCTCCCGTCCAGTCATGATACGTTTTTGCCGAACCGTATATTTTTTCGTAAAAATTTATTACTTCTGTTATCGATTTGAAACTTTGACCGCGGCTACTCGTAAGTGCGTCTCCGTATAAACGCATTCGTATGAATTTGACTACTTCCGTTTCGCGCCCCGCCGGAACCATCTCTTTCGCTTCTCTACAACCGTCAAGAAATACATTTAATGAAATATTTTGCCCGTTATACCGCGGAATAATATCTAGGATATTCGAAATTGACATTCCTCTCATTCCGTCGGTCGCCATTTCGTTATCGGTAATTTCGATTTTTTCGGATTCGTTTTTGCAATCGTTCGTTGAAAAATAAAGCAAGTTGCTATTTTCTAAAATAGGGTTTGGAGGTGGAATAACTTCGTTTTCGTGCCGATATAAGTCTTGTGTGTTTACTGGGTGTTTGAAAAAATCAGTTATTCGATCTACAAACTCTGTAATAAATTCTATTCCCCCGTACCCTGGGTTGTCTCTGAGAGTGTTATTTACCTCTTCTATATTTTCGGGTTTTGAAAAATATTCTTCGACTTTTTCCGCTCCCACGAATTTACTTAAATGCGCTTTTATATCTTCAAACTCTTTTTCTTCGCTTATTACCGACTCATCTGTTTGTGCGCTTTGTAGGTATGAAACTAATTTTTTGTGACTTTCGCTCTTACTGACTATCGGAGTGCTCGCATCAAATTTTCTATTATTGAGTTTTCTGTCAAAAATTTCTTTGCTTTTCAAAAAGCTCTCTGTTTTTAAACGAAACTACATAGTAGTTCTAGTTTCCTTATCGCTGTCACTGTTGTCTTCTGTCTCGTTTTTGTTTTCTCTGTATATATGAAATTGTTTTTTTGATTTCGGAAATTCGTCAATTTCTCTCGGTTCTTCAATTGTATATTTTTTACACGTTCCCGTAATTTCTTTCGCGAGTGCGTTTGCGTCTCCGATCAATTTTTGAACAGTTATACTTTCGTCTTCGTCAACTTCGTCTATGTTTTTTCTCGTTTGTCTTAATTTGTCAAGTACTGTCGAATCTTCGCTTGAATTTTCGGAACCGCGCCAATTGCTAAACGCGTTTGTGTCTGACATTATTGGGAACCATCGCTGATGATCTCGTATTTCCCTATTCCATTTGCCGATGCACCAATTTAAAATTATATATATGTTACGTCTGAACATGTATATACAATTTCTTAATTTGCAATGGTTCCAAGGGAAATAAATAAAAGACTCTGGTATACGTTATGTGAAAAGTATATATGTATATATATATATATTTATTCATTCATTTACTAAACATGAATTTACAGTAATTGCCCCTTGCTTTGCGATCGTTGTACGTTCGCATTACCGGGTGAGGGGTCGGAAAATACGAGACCAGTATAAAAATGAAAGACTCAGATATTTTAGGAAGAGAAAAAGTACCTTGCTATACTCGGTGTGTTGTCTGTGTACGTGTATATCTATATATATGTATATGTAGAAGTCGATGCTGGATGCTGCCGCTCCGTGATCTCCCGCTGTGAGGGTCTTCCTCTGTAGAGAGAGAGTATACGGCGCCGCCGCGTCTGGGCCTTTTTACAGGTATTCGGTCGGCCCGTTCTATGTTTCCTTTCTATCTCTCTCTCTCTCTCTCTCTCTCTCTTTTCTTTCTCGAGCGGAATGTCTCTTTTGTTTATTTAATTACGGTAGACTCGCGCACTACTGTTTTCGTTTTTCTGCGCGTGATTCAAAATAATACAATCGTACAGATTTGCGCGTTTGTCGACTACTCGTGTTTGCGTATATAAGAATCGCGCACTTGCGGGCAATCGATGGTACTAATCAGTTTTCGGTCTGTGAACTTAGTGTCCGCGCCGCCGCTCGTCTTCTCTATTTAAGCAGGTAGGTGATTTTTGGCGTTGGGCCCTCTCACTTTCCGCTGCTACGCCTAATTACGTGACCATCGAAGGTTTTCTCGGCGCTTCTCTATCGATGATGACACTTGTTTACGCTTTTCCTCAATCTTCCACTCTCGATTTCCTCAAGGCGTCGGCCTTCCGCATCTGCGTATTACCTGCCCGTGTTGCGTACTGCATTAAGGGCAATTCCTATTCTCGAGGTTTCTTCGAGTTTTTCGGCTAGTGCACAATAGTCGTGATTTTTCCTTGTTGTTTCGTATATGTTCACGTGTTTAGTATTTCTTTCGTAATGAAATTTGTTTATTTCATCACACAAGAGCAAATAAAAAGAGAAAGAATTGCTTCAGACACAGAAGCTGATTGGAAGAAAAAAGATCTCAAAGCACGTGCAATTATAACAAGTGATATCTCAGATAAGCAGCTTGAATATGTAAGTGATTGCATAACAGCGTGTGAGATGATAAAAAGGTTTGACAAAATATAAAACACAGTCAACAGCCTTACAAATGTTGCGAAGAAATAAAATAGAAGAAATCAAACTTAAAAGTAATAGTGAAATCGAAGAATTTTTCGTAGACTTCGAAAAAGCCGTAAATGATTTTAAAAGTGCTGGCGGCAAGATAACAGAAGCAGAAAACATAAACTATTTACTTCGAGCACTACCATCAACCTACAGTTATATTGGTGATTTTCTTGATGTGATACCCAAAGAACAACATACGGTCGATTATGTTAAATCGAAAATAAAAGAATAAAATTTACATAACATAGACAATAACAAAAGTGATAGCAAAAATAAGTACTTTCAACATGAAAATAAAGGGAAATTGCTATAATTGCGGAAAATATGGCCACGCGCAAAAAGACTGTTGGACAGGACAACAGCAAGGTCAAAGCAGCAGCACTCAACCAAGTCAAAATCAGCGAGAAAGAGGTAGTCACAGAGGCAGCAACAGAGGCTTCAGAGGCAGAGGTCGAAGCAGAGGACAACATTCATCGCACAGCACGAAAGAGCGACACGAAGATTACGCGAGCGAGTCATGGTCAACGCAAGTATATACAACAGAGACAAATAAGGTAAATTTAGAAAGTGATTGTAACGGTAGCGAAAATCGAAAGAAAACCTTTTGGTTATTAGATAGCGGTTGTACCGATCACATTGTACGCGATGATAATTATTTTGAAAATTCTGTTATTTTGAAAAAACCGATAGATGTCAAATTACCTGACGGTAAAACGCTCAAAGCTACAAAAGTAGAAAATATACAAATTTATTTTGAAAATTATTATAGTAAAAAATATGTAAATCTAAAAAATGTTTATTTTGCAAAAGGCATAAAGCAGAACATATTAAGTTTTTCAAAAATAACTGCAAGTAATACGATAGTAGCTAGAAATGATAGCGCGAAAATTTATAACAATAATATAGAATTAATTGTAGTTGCAAATAAAGTAAATAATTTGTATTATATAAAAGGTTTTCTAGTGAATGAACAGAAAGAAAAATGTATAAATTCAGTAAAAATAACCGCGAAAGAAAAATGGCACAGAGCATTAGGTCATGTTAATTTTCAATACTTAAATAAATTAGTAAAAGAAAAATTAGTTGAGGGATTGCCAGATAAAATTGAAAACACTGATATGAAATGTGCAAATTGCATTCAAAGTAAAATGGCAAATGTACCATTTCAAAATAATCGAACAAAAACTTCTGAAATTTTAGAATTAATTCATACTGATTTAAATGGACCGCATCAAACGACTGGTTATGGCGGAGAAAAATATTTCTTAACTTTTGTCGATGATTACAGTAAATGCACGCGAATATTTTGTATTAAACATAAGTCTGAAACTGCAAGTTGTTTTATAGAATTTGTAAATTTAGTTGAAAATAAGTTTAACAAAAGGGTTAAGAAAATACAGTGCGATAATGGTAAAGAATATTTGAATAAGGAGATTTACAATTTTATTAAGTATAAGGGAATAGAATTATTACCATGTCCACCGTACACGCATGAATTGAATGGTGTAGCGGAAAGATACAATAGATCAGCAATGGACATAGGCAGATGCTTACAAAGAGAAGCAAATATAACTAGGCGATATTGGCCTGAAATTATTAAAACGGTAGCTTACTTGAAAAACCGCACTATAGCAAATACTGTAGAAAATAAAACTCCTTACGAAATATTCTTTGGCACAAAGCCAAACGTTAATCATTTGAAAATTTATGGTAGTAAAGTTTTTGTCCGAATCCCAGAGGTCAAAAGATAAAGTAAATGGGAGGACAAGGCAACAGTAGGAATATTAGTAGGTTATATAGAAAACGGTTACAGAGTTTTAGTAAATAACAAAGTTATTAACACAAGACATGTACAGGTTGTCGAAGAAGACACAAAAATAATTTGTCTTAACGAATCAGATGAAAAACATGAAAGTTGTGAATCGGAAAATTCTGAAAGCGATTCAGAAGAATATCATAGTGTTGACAGCAACACAAACGAAAATTTATTTATCCCTACTTCTTCTCTGGAGAAAAATAGAGAAAATTTAATTACAGAAATCAATGAAAATGATATAAATAGTGAAAATGAAAACGAAATTAATTTGAAAGAACCGAGAAGGTCAAAAAGAAAGAAAAGTCCTGTAAATAGATACGGTGATCCTATAGCGCATTTTACTTATATTAATAACATTGATGCAAATGTACCTCATAAATTCGAGGAGACAATAAATTCGAGCGAATCAAAACAGTGGAAAATGGCAATGAATTCAGAAATCGAAAGTTTAAAGAAAAATAAAACTTGGAAATTAGTAGATAAGCCATTAAACAAAAAAATCATTGATGTCAAATGGATATTTAGACGAAAAAACGATAATACCTATAAAGCCAGATTGGTAGTTCGCGGCTTTCAACAACGAGAACATATAGAAAACGTTTACTCACCCGTTGGAAAAATGCAAACACTTGAAATATTATTATAATATTGTTGTAAAACTGATTTGTTTATTGATCAAATGGATGTAGAAACAGCTTTTCTGAACGGTGAAGTAATATCAGAGGTTTATGTAAATCAACCAGAAGGCTATGAAGTAGGAAACAACAAAGTCTGTAAATTGCAAAAAGCATTATATGGTTTACGAGAAAGCCCAAGAGCTTGGTATAATTATTTTCATAAGTACATGGAAAAATTAAATTTCGTGAGAAGCAAACATGATTATTGTTTATATGTAAATAATGCAAGCAGAGATTCAATATATATACTAGTTTTCGTAGATAATTTATTAATCTGTTGTAAAAATAGAAATAAAATAAATGAAATAAAATCAAAATTAATGGAAAATTGTGAAATGAAAGATTTAGGAAAAGTCAACCAATACATAGGAATAAACATTGATTATAATAAGAATGAAGGCAAAATGACACTAAGCCAAACAAAATACATTGAATCTTTGGCTGCAAAGTATAATCTAGAAAATGCAAAATTGTATAACACTCCTATGGAGACGAGTCTAAAATTAGAAAAAGCAACTAAACAAAATGAGTCAATATATTATAAAAACTTAATAGGAGAATTACTTTATATAAGTACTGGTACGAGACCAGATATCTCATATAGTGTAAACTACTTGAGTAGATTCCAAAGTTGTTATAATGAAACTCATTTCAAATATGCTATGAGAGTATTAAAATATCTAGTGAATAAGAAATCTGCTAAGTGAAATGTTTAAAGAAAAATTCAATGAAAGAATAAACATATACGAAGACAATTCAGGTGCAATAGCGATTGCAAAGTTTGGAAATTATACAAAAAATTCAAAGCACATCGAAGTACAATATTACTACATTAATGAATATTATGAAAATGGAATAATCGATATTATAAAAATAAATTCAGAGTTAAATCTAGCTGATATATTAACAAAAAGTTTGAATAGAGAAAAGTTCACAAAACACAGAAAAGCATTAAATATATTTGAAAATTGCAAAAGCGACAAGACTGAATGTAAAAGCATAGAATATAAATTTAAGGAGGTGTGTTGAATATTGTATAAATATTATACTCTTTGCTTGTTGTTCTACGAATTAATACTGGTCACGCCATCTCTTGTATATATATGATTTTGTACATCGAGACAAGCGCGACTCCGAAAACGCGAATACGCGAGTATGTAAACACACGTATATAGATATACACTATAGAGAAGAGCGCTCGCATATACTGTACTCGCGCTCATTCTCTCTCTCGCTTGTAAGTCTCGGAAGGAGACAGTCGTGTCCGACGACACATCACACATTACAATAAAGTTACTTATTATTAATAAATAAACTCACTAATTTTCCACCACTCCAACAGAAACCTTCATGCAATGTTATCGAACCCTGTCTATCCGTGAATG
The DNA here is from genome assembly GCA_018906965.1 of Philotrypesis tridentata. Classification (NCBI taxonomy): domain Eukaryota; kingdom Metazoa; phylum Arthropoda; class Insecta; order Hymenoptera; family Pteromalidae; genus Philotrypesis; species Philotrypesis tridentata. The sequence continues at coordinate 138,641 of JACCIB010000451.1, read as the reverse complement.
CAACATTCAGGCAATATTTCTGCAGGATTGACAGCTATATGAGAAGTTGATAAAAATATTATAAGATTAAAAATATACAAATTTTACAACAGTGGGAGGAAACCCTTTATAACGGTCGCATATTACATGCACGTTATCGCCTCTCCGGGCGTATGCGATATTATCATGTACTAATACTTATTGTTGTTCTAGCGACCACCAGCGGACACTAGTCTACGAGAGAGAGAGAGAGAGAGAGAGAGAGAGAGAGAGAGAGAGAGAGAGAGAGAGAGAGAGCGAAAGAGTGCCTAATAGTAGGCCGATATTTAGAGAGAGAGCACGCGTATGCCCGGCCGCGACGTTGCCGACCCATCGATCATGCGTTGCCAAAATATGACAACGCCGTGTCAAGGACCGAAGCATCCTTTGGTGTCGCGCGCGTACAATTCTTCAGTATTGCTATAGCTCTCGGCTTGCGCACACGTCCCCCGCGCCCGTGCTTCTTTTACACCTGTACTCGTGCACCGCCCGAATCTCGTTCGACGACCGAGAGATTCCACTTCCGTCCGATGACGACCGGCACCATGCTATATTAGCTGACCCGATTGCGAGCCTGGACGACTGCAGCAATCCAGAGCAGTTCTGCGACCCCCCGGCCTCGATGTGCGATCGTAAGTACTAACTCTCTCTCACTCTCGGTACTCGGGCGATCAAGCCCCATCTCTCTCTCTCTCTCTCTCTCTCTCTCTCTCTCTCTCTCGTAGTGTGCGGTGGAGCACGTTCGCTCGTTCATACGAGCGCTGTATGTATCTCTTATAACAATATATTTTCCGTAGTTCTCATTACTTCACGCGTGTTCATTTGTTAGTAACCCCGTCCCCTTCGTCTCGCGTATACGCGCGAACACCACGAGTCGGCCGAGCTGTGTTAATCACGAGGAGACAGCAACGAGATATAATATACGTGGCTGTATTGGCCAAGGTTATACACGACCGATTGTTGCGAGAACGGCAATCTTATAGAACGGCAAGATTATATAATTATAAAATGTCTAAATTACTAAGATTATATAATTATAAAATTTTTAAATTACTATGTTATTATATTAATAGTTTAATGGTTTGACGAGGTCCCACATCAGAGGACGAAACGTTGCCGAAAAGTATTAGATGGTGTTATTATTGTTGTGATATGGATAATTAGCCTTTTCACAACAAATAAGGGTTTCCTTCCACTATTGCAAAATTTGTATATTTTTGGATATAAGAATGGCGAGGATTAATAATAACTATTATAAGAATATATTTGAACGCATTTCACATGCAGACTTAAGATTACTGCTAAGGGGGTTGGCGAGTGGAGCGAGCAGGGGGGTACGGGAGGGAGGGTACATTATTTCCGGATTATATATTGCGGGGTTCTTTTCTTGTACTTTACTTACTTTCGGGTGCGCGTTGTCCTCCAAGTACAAGCGTCGGCTCAGGTACGGGGTGATTCTATCGTGCAGGGGCAAGAAACCCGCATGAAGAGCTCAAGGAGCAATAGTTGCGAAATAAAATAAGAATTACAATGATTAACTGTGGTTGCTTGCATGCATTTAATCACGCTAGATACGTGTGAAAAATGAGTAGAATATATAATTAATCGGTACTACTGCTCCACTGCACGATCAAGACTGAATGCAAAATGTTCTCGGCTGAAAATTCAAAAGTGACGACACAAGGGGCGGGCACACATACGCAAAATAAAAACTATTAGAGGTCAATGAAATTTGATGTGTCTATTTATTGTAGAATCAAAAAAAAAACAGTAAGAGTATTGTCGCTTTAAATTTCGATGGTACTTGTAGGCCACGTCGAGGGCACAATCCATGCACGCGTTGACGTATAGCCGCTTCGTTGACACTACGTATTTACGGGTCACGGTCACGGCCTTTCTCGCGGTATGCGTCTTCGAACGGAAACACGCTTTATAAAGCACGCGACAGGACACAGGAGTATGACGAAAAGAGAGACGCACTGGAGAAGTTAATACGTGTGCTACGGCTCAACGTATTAACTGGCGTTTATTAATAAACTACAAAATACACGGCCTTCCCGGCAAACAAACCTACACGAATGTTAGTTTTAAAGAATAAAGATACTATTCGCGGGTCGTTTTCTGGCCGTTGAGGCGGACGTACGTAGCACGACCAGCGCACAACACTCTGCAGTGGAAGCACCACAGAGCTGCTTCATCAGAAACTGGTGAAGTTAGGTGGTAACTAATCCTCTCGGTAGGATACCGTACCAATAATAAAATATATGATTAGAGTTATACCTGTATTAAAAGAAGAGGTGGGGTTCTCGTCGACTAGATCGGCGACGAGGTGCAGGGGGGCGCACGCGTATAACGTGGCTCTCGGCAGCGGTGGGGAATCAGCACTTCGTTCCACGGCTCGCTCTCTCTCTCTCTGCTTGCCCTCCTTGGTGGTCCTGGTCGGCACGTCACAGGCACACACTTTTTCTCTCTTTCTCTCACAATGCTCCACATGGTTCGCGGCGGTACTTTTTGAAGCACGTCTGCTTAGTGCAATGGTTCGTTCTGCTCTGCTTCGTCCCGCGGCTGCAATGAGCTCGTACCCGTCGGTTTTTCGGCGACTCGAAAGTGGGATGGATGCGCGATGAGACAAAGCTAATAGTCCTTACGTAGACTCGCGTCGGCGGCTCTAGTCGCGTGATGTGTATTGTTGACGCCCCAAGTTCAAGTACACATCATGTTTATGTGTCCGTGAACTTGAAACCAATAGACATTATGTATTCGGTAGTATTGATATATAGGTGGGCGCGAAGCTGTGGCCGCAGCAATCAGGGACGTATAGTACTCGGTAATGGGCACCCAGCAGTGCCGTATAGAACAAAAAAAAACAGTCTAAGTCACCTGGAGTACCAGGTTTGTACCTTGCAATATATATAAATTAATTATATATATATATATATATATATATATATATAGTGACGGGGTGTTCGATGGTGTTTCAGCACAAGCAAATGAGCAGACAGCCCGTAATAGAAACGACGCGGCGCCGAGAGCAGCCTGCCGCCGAGCAGCAGCAGCACGAGGCGAGAGCGAGAGAGAGGAAACGGTAGGGCGCGGCAGTACGAGGCGAGAACGAGGGGAAACCGCACAGCGTCGAGTCAGGGTGACCAAGAGAGAGAGAGAGAGAGGAAATCGAGACGAAGCATGCTAGCCACGAGGCGAACGCGCGAGAGCAACTGTCGTCATGTTGGCGTCTGAGAGAACGAGAATAAGTGCGAGAAGCGAAAGTTATAACACATTTGTATTTCGCGCCTGTACAGGAGAAATAAGCGAAAGGGTGCGAGAGAGTCAGTATGATATATTGTGTGATTGCGTGCGACAAGCGGATTGGTTAATGTAAATTAATAAAGTAAACGGAAAATGTATGAGTGTGAGTGAGACAGCAAGAGACGCTGCGAACCGGCGTAGTTGCCGAATACCGCGAGCGAGTTAGTATCCGTCGAGCATCCATTGGGAAACGAGAGTAAACAGTGCGAATCTACGACGAAGACAATCATCACCGTGTGCTATCCGAACGAATTGTAAAAGTATTTCTCTTTCGCGTGCGCTCCAACAGGGCACGAAGTATTACCTGAATGTGAGGACGAGCAGAGATAAATAGAGACAGGTTGAATGGGTTCTTACTTCCTCTCCGGCAAGAGTTATAGCGATAGTGATAGCCCGTGTCATTGACGGAGAGCTCGCCTGAGGACGGATCGCACATCCGCGAGATTTCGAACCCTAATAATCTTCAATAAACTATTGAGTGGTGTAATTCTTATATCAAACTTCTTATCATTTTTATGCATTGCCCTCCTTTACATCTAGCCTGCGACCCGGAGTACATGAAGCTCTCTGGCCGAGGCAGACAAAGTGAATCGACAACGATCACGATTTCGGGCGTCCATTTCCATGTTAAATACGATTTCGAGGTCTACCTGTTTAGGTATCATTACGAGGTATATATATTAGTGATATATTATAAAGATTAAATGAGCCGGATTAGTCTTTTATCCTGGAAATTATGACAGCGTTTTCAATTGCTTCCAACTATTGTCTTTTTCTTATTTCTATATTTTCAGTTTAGTTGTATGGATACAGGCGATGATTCCACAGGTTTTTTCTGAAGACTATATATAAAACTCTACGTTATAAATTTTATTTATTTTCATTATATTATAAGATTATTTAAAATTAAAGATGAACTTTATAGATAATGTTTAGATAAAACTAAATAAAATCAACGCGCCAAAACATAACCATTATTTGTTTTGGCGCGTTGATTCTTTGTTTAGAAGTTATGATGACTAAAATACCAGAAAATTTTATAAAATTCATCAAGTTTCAATCAAACACCAACCCCCATAGCTTCAATTTTTAATTTTTCCCAGACCTTCAACTTATCGTTTCAAATCATAACGATTTCACGCTCCTCCTATATTTTCAATCATGACCTTCACCCTCCAGTTAAATCGTAATTCCTATGTAACCCTCTACATAACACTTTCACCTACAACTTTGAGCTTCCACATATTATCTCCAACCATAACCTCCCCTGTGGGAGGGTTGTGGGGGGGGGGGGGAATAACTAAAATTTTGATTCAATTTTTGGTTATATTGTGGAGGGGGGGGGGGGTAAATTTCAGCCCAGCTCAGAACAACTATATAATATAGTAATATATATACACGTGTGAAGTGAGAAGGAAACAACCGGTGAAACCAACACCTAAAGGGAAGGAAATAACTGGTGAAACCAACATCTAAGGTGGGATACTAGAAGATATCACTCTAAGCCATTGACCTCGTCTGCCGCTCTCCAACATCACCGTACAGCAGCTGACAAGACTTCGAGTCTAATCACCTGCCGCCGATCACACACGCTTACACATGATATTACTACACTTTTGCATTCGAGGTAACGTTCTCTCTGTAGAATCTCATTATATCATGATATATATTCCCGAGATCTCGTTTCCCATATCCCTTTCCCGGAGGCTGTGACCGTGTAAACGGTAGCCGAAAGGAAGTTCCTTGCGTGAAGCATGTCAATAAGTAATTTAAGTAAAATCATTACAAATTTATAACAAATCTAGGATGCACATTTTCTGAACGTCACGTAAAGACATAACATGAGCATCGACAATTTTAATTAAAAATAACTAATTCAGCAAACTGAAGATCTTAAACATTGACATTGGAGTTTACTTATAGTGTGATGTATTCTGGCCAAATACGTCGCCACCATGGACTTTCTATCATGAAAGTTAAACAGTGAAATTTGTCGTTGATACTTAGATGGGGGATCGCAATAAAGTTCACGATTTAGAGTCGAAATTTTGTTTTTTCTTTTTTGTCTCAATATTGATAACTAATTTGATTCTAATCCATTGTCCAACGAATTTTCCTGGATATTTTCCGCGATTTTAATATAATTTAATATAATTTAAGAAAAGAATATTCTTCAAATTCGGTGCACCAGAGGTCTTCATTCAAATAATGGCATCGAATTCAAGAATAAGTTGATTGATCAGAACTTACTTACTCAAGAATTGAGACATTCATTTACGCCACCATATATCCTCAGACAAATCCGGTGGAAACAGTGAATCCGACGATTGAATTCCATTTCATGTATGCTGAAAATCAGAGCGGTAAATCGCTGGCTCCAGAAGGAGCTGCTTAGGAAATGGAGGGAGTCATCTGGAATCAGGCAGGCAAAATGTCTGCTGGGTGACGACCCACCTAAAGAGTGGCTGAGCACCTTAGGGAAATCCGTCAGGACTAGACTTAGGGTGGTGGTAGGATTTTTGACGGGTCATTGGCGGGTGGGTTACCACCTGACTAAGATAGGGTTAAGACAGGTTGCAGGTTGCAGGTGGTGTGGATCGAAGAAGGAGACCACATTGCACCTCATGTGTAGGTGCCCGGCGTTCGTCGATACGAGGCACAGGGTGTGGGGGATACCCTTCGCGGACCCAATGTTTATGAGATCGCTGGAGCTCCACTCGGTGCTTAGCATGATGAGGAGCATAGATAGTAGACTGGGTTAGGTTAAGAGGGGCGTCCTAAGGGATGTTTGACAGTAAATGATGAAGGTACAGGAGGAACGGCATAATGGGCTTGACCTAAGTGCCAGAACCGGCACGTCCCCGGGCAGGGGCCGCCGGTATCACCTCCGGGAACTTACTGATACTGATACTGATGCTGAAAATCATCGTGCATGGGATGAATATTTGAGCGAGATAGCTTTTTCATATAATGCGTCGACAGGTACGACACCTGTAATATTGAATTTTGGTCGGCAGTTGCATATGTCTGCATTGCTCAGGCGAGTAGAGGATAATCAGACTGTTGAGAAAGAAGAGGTAAACGAATCGAAGAATCATCTATTTAAACTTCCAGCGCTGTTTAACGCAGTCATATAGTGTCGTCGGCTGAGGGTGGAAATGTTGCTAAGTTAGCTTTTGCTTTTATTGGTTCTTACGTTATAACAGTGAAGAAAGGCTCGAATACCTTCAAACTTACGAGCGAGCAAGGAAAAGTTGAAGAACCAGACATATGACACCAACTCAAACGAAGAGACTCGATCATCGGGGGATGGCGATGAGAAGGCGAAGGGCGGCCTGCCTGATACGAGCGTAAGCGAGATTGAGTCCGATAAAAAGAATGTTTCTGCAAACGGAAACGGATAGTAATCCGGTATTTTGTCAAAACTTTGAAGACATTGCAATTGTCGTAAGCGAATAATTCAGTTGATATTGGTGTAAATGATGCCTGGAGGTCAAGAGTCGACCGGGGCGTCCGAAAGGCTCGAAGAAATGTAAACCGGAGGGTGCGGTGAACGTATCACCACGCAAAACTCGTGCTTAGCGTCGTGCGATTCAATTTGCCTGTCATTAGTCATTCATTTTTCATTCGCATTTCATGACCTTAACCTTTTTTTCCTTTCTCTCTTTTGTTTGTGTTAAATTAAAGATGGAAAATCATCAAAATCAGCAAGTTTCGCGAAGGAGGGTCGCAGCCCGGATACTCCGTTTGGGGGCAGCGATGATGGGAAGTTGCGTCCAACTATGTACCAAGGATGTTACCGGGGGCGTCAGCATGACTCTCATGCTAGGCAATGCTTTCCAGTACGTTCAGGATGTTGGAAATCTAGTTCAAGTGAAAGCTACTACTTCGCCTGTCATCGCGGAGGTAGAAGGTGCTGTTGGTCCAGTACTATCGTTACCAGCAGCAACTTGACCATGTCGGTGTGTGCATACATTCGTGTTCTAAATACATCATTTGCGTGATACCGCCAAGGGGCCCAAGGATATCAGTAATCGTCGGTGTCAGAAGTGAACTGGATCATTATCATCAACACCTGGTGCGGAATAAAGGATGCGTTCTTCGTGCGTTATGTCCGAAACTTCGAGAGAGCCCGTTTAGAGCATCGGTGCTAGGAGTAGTGTGAACGAGGCAACATGACTCCTCGTGCGAACATGAGTTGTATATCACTATATTCTTTGACCTGGCAAAGTCGCCGACAATCATGTATCCTCCATCATGAGATACTCGATTTGTCGTTGTCAGAAGTGCGTGCGTGAATCTCTCGGCTATCGCGCGTCTCGACCATGGAATGCAAACGAGTTATACTTATTACTTATATTTTAATATATGAGTCTACGACTTACATAACTTGTTTATTCATTGTGTATTTATTGTCCCGAATTCTCGATTCGAATCTTCTTTTTTTCCGAATTCAATTAAGAAATGATTGCAGCACGGACAAGTGTGGCGTAGGGTTTTCGCCACACATTTGTATATGTGACCATTGGCGATGCTATGTAACAGATATAGCACACTTGCCAAGGACTGCAAATAATCAACTTTTCTGAAAAAAAAAAATCTTTTTTGGCTATGTACACTACCTTTATTTGCATATATTGCGCTACCAAACCTTTTTATAATGAATGTAAATATTTTTATGATAATAACAGTGCAATACATGCATATAAAGGTTGTGTATATAGCCAAATAAGATTTTTTTCATAAATATTAGAAACATGGGCTATTTATATGGTATCTCTGATAAATAAATTAGCATGACGTTAAAGCTGAGAAAAAAAAAACACGTTAAGTGGAAACAAAATATATTGTAATAGCATCTTTGGTTACCGAGATAATCAAATTGCAACTAAGGTGTATTCTTTCTGCCGCCACGCAGCTTTACCCCACCACCGCACCGTCCAGTCAAAGAAGTTGTGCGGCCGCGCATGCTGAACTCACATTGTTCGTCGGTCGTTGTAGACGAATTGAACCATGTAGAGCTATCGGTTAAAAAGTAATCATGTAGAGTATGATTTCAACAAGCACTGTACCAAATTTCAACTAAAAATATGAAGTAGTTTCAACGTAATCATCGGTTGAAAAAAATTTTTATCTCTTTCTTTTTAGCGTTTATTGACTACGTTAAAAGCTGTCGATTAAACACAGTTGGATTCAGTTATCGTTCCTGCATCAAATCTGACATCAATTTGAACTTGTCGGATAAATAATTTTGCAATAAGATGCCATTTTGAGATATTGAGATCGGGCTTCAATTTTTCTGTTGTCTGTACTACAAGTCATATTTGAGGACTAATCCGACAAATAAAGATCCTTTTTGTAAAAATCATTGCAATATGAAAATTGAAAAAAAAATTTTATTTAACTACTTATTCAGGCAGAACATTAATTTTGTATTTCGGAATACGTATATCTTATACAAAATTCAATTCTGATCAACTTTTGCCTCTACCCTTTTTTGCATAAATTGAGTCGCAAAATGTTAATCAAGAAAAACTAAAAAATAAATGCTTTTTCTTTATACCTCGGTCGAAAGTACGCTTCTCCCACATCGATTTCAAGGATGAATGTAGAATATTTGTGTATTAACAAAAGACGTGCGCGTTTTTTGAAATATCGGGAGGAAAGCTGTTTTTGCTTGGCCGATACTCGTATTTGCAAGCTATCTTTCCGGACTAAACCTCAAAAGCTATCAAATAATTTGTTAATATACAAATATTACATTCATATTCCTAACTTTGATCAGTGTACTTAACCATGTAGTTTACAATTTAGTGACATATCAATTATTTTATTGCTTAATAACCTACAAGCTTCTGGTTATTATATCAGTGACTTTAAGAGTAATAGTGTATTCAGTATTTCAAGTGTTAAATTAATGAAACAATTTCATCTGATGATTCTGCTGATGAGGAACGAGCTTTTAGAGATTTTGATCAGAGGAACAGCTAATACAGAGAGCAACGTGGCCTAAGACATCCACCGTAAAAAAAATAAAAACAACAAATAAAACTTGTACGAGTGAAGAAAATTTAAAATCTTTGCGAAGTCAAACATTAAAAAGTAACGAAGTAAATTCGAATGATAACAAAAATTAATGTATCAAATATGAAAACTGTACATTTAATCAATTTTAACTGTTCATGTGCAAATGAAAAGAAGTGAAATATAAACATTGCTTTATTGTTTTTATGAGGAAATCTAAGGGCAGGTGGCAACCTTTTGGCCAAAAAGTGGAAAGTGAGTAATTTTGAGGGCACATCAACCGAACTAGGTTGTTTTACTCGTTAAGCCATACAATAAAAGAAAATTGACCGAAATACATCGGCGCCCTATGCCAATTAAAAGTTACGGGATAGATATTAAACGTTGAAAATGCACGACTGAATCAAAATTGAGAAGGATTTAAAGAAACGTAAAATTCTCTGGATTTTGTCAAGCATTTACAAGGAAGAAAGCGTTAAAATAATCTTATTTTTCTTTTTATTTAAAACCTCATGATTTGCTATACAATTAATCGTTTTTGAAGTTTAATAGCTCAAATTAAAGCTCTTTTCTTCCACTTTCATATGAATTTATTAAAGTTTAAATTTCTTTGTGCGATGATCTATATATATATATGCTTCTCAAGTTGGTTGTTTTTTACTGATATTGAGAAGCATATATATAACGTATTCGACGAGAAAGCTAAACTTTAGACGATTTAGAAAAAAAAGTAAAAGATGAGAGCTTTAATTTGATCTATTAAACTTCGAAAACGGTTGGTTGGATCGCAAGGTACGAGGATTTGAAAAAAGGCAAATTTTGTTACAATAATAATAGATTATTAGTTAATAAGTTTGACCATAAATTTGGCAAATATATTAAGTTGGGAAAAGACCTTACTGCGGTTAGTGAAACTAGGAATGTTGTATATAAGATCGATTGCGCCGATTGCGAATCTACATGTACAGGCGAAACGTACCGTCCACTAAAAAATAGAGAATATGAACGTAAACGTTACATAGAGAAAGGTGATCTCTCGTCTCCTATCACGGTCCATGCGATGAAGACAGGGCATTCTTTTAAATTTAATGACATTAAAATTATTGATAAAGAACTGTCTACATTCCGTAGATTCTACATTCCGTAAATGTTACATATTCACTATTTCGATGGCACGATTAATAGAGCGAAGGACACGTGCTATCTTAAGACTAGTTATAAGAATATCATATCAAAATTAAAGTCTAGTCCTCATACATAATATTGCAATTATATTGTTTTGCGAATAAATTGGAGGCTGAGCGTTGAGCGTGTGGTCTACGGATTGTAGCATATGAGAAGAGATGGCACACCACTTCGCGCTCTCGAACATAGCCATTTATAGTGATTAGCTGGCGGGGCGGAGCGGCACATCCAAGTGGCAGGACGGAGAGTCCGTGTTGCATGGCAACGCTCCGGCCATACTACATCATAGCGATGTAGTGATGGAAGGAGCGTTTGAACTTGCTGCGTGGGCTCCCGGCTTTGCCACTTGGTAAGAGAATAGTGCCACCTCTTGGAATTGTGTGTTTGCCGTTTACTTTCGGTCTGCGTATTAACGCGATGTTAGTATCGAAGAAATAGTGTTATGCGGATTATTTGCGTATGTAAATTAGTACGTTTGTATATGTAATTCGTCGGGTATAAAAGGCAACATATGTGCAGGTTAGATTTAGTCGATTGTTTAGACCCTCCGGTGTCGTATTAACATTTCGCGGCACGGGTAGTGAGGAAGAATATTGGTCATTGTTTTTGTGTTTGGTGTTAAATTAGTTTAAAGTTATTTTCCGATTATTAATTTTAGAATATTTTTATTTAGCGTGTGCCTAGTCGAATTTCAAGGGTCAGCATATTGGCGTTGTAAATTGTTTCGAATTATATTTAAGGTAAAATCGTGTGTAATTTATTATTAATTTAAAATTTATTTTAATAAAATTGTAAAATCTTTTTGTATTGGATTTAAGTTTTGGCTCGAAGAGATGCATAGTCTTCTTTCATTAAAAAAAAAAGCTTAAATTAAAGCTCTTTTCCTCTTCTTTTATGTTGATTAGTCTAAGTTTATGATCTTTTTGAAAAGCACATATATAGCACATCATAAGCGAAAAGAAAAGACCGTCCAGTAATTAAAAAGTACAAAAGCAGATCTTTAATTTGACGTATTGAATGGTGCAAACGGATGCTTGGATCAAAATTTAGAAGGATTTGAAGGAAAAAAGGTAAGAGCGACCATTTTCGTAAAAGCCTGAATCCAAGTTTATTGTCTTCTAAAATGCGAAACTTTTGAACAGTGCATCCGATTTAGACAAATTTATATCGAAATGCATGATCTTTTCAAGTACTTTATTTTAATTGATTGGCAATTTTATTTAGCATACGGCTTGCTCCTAAACTTTTAGGAGAATGAAAGAAACACCAAAAAAAATTAGCGTATTTATTTCAGTTTTTGGCCTGTAACTTTTTATTGGCATAGCGCGCGAATGTATTTCGGTTAATTTTCTTTTATTATGAGTCCTAACGAGTAAAAAAAACCTAGTCCGGTTAGTGTACCCTCAAAATTGCTCACTTTCCACTTTTTGGCCAAAAAATTGCCACCTGTCCGTAGATTTCCTCATATATATCAAGAAATATTACAAATTTTTTAATTATCTATGATCTTCATATTGTTTTTTCAATTTAAGTATGCATTTTATTTTTGTACTTCGAAAGAGATTTTTTTTCATATGACTTTTTTATGTTCTCGTGCTCGTGCTGCAAATGTCGGGGCGGGCATCACACTTTTTGTAGATATCCGCAAGATGCACGGAAGCAAAGGACAAAAGTATAATATGACATGCGCTTCGAAGTGACAAACAAAATAGGTTAGCATTATTTGCAATTCGTATAAACGTACTTTCGACCGACTATAAAGAAAAATAGTATAAGCCACACGGTCGGAATGGCTTGGAGCCCTAAATTATGCGATATAATGCCCTCGGCTTCGCCTCGGGCATCATCTTGCACAATTCGGGAGTCCCAGCCTTTCTGTCCTTGCAACATAATAAACTATTTTGTAACTTATTTTATAATAATAACAATGTTCCCGATCTGGTCCGAAGTTGAGAGTTTAGGGCTATTTTCAGTAAGTGGCTACTAAAATGTTTCAACAATAAAACAAACTCTTGCGCGAACTTTTTAATATGATGGGCATAGTCAATTGGCCCGGTTACAATGTATAGATATGAACCATGGCTAAGAAGTTACAAGGTATTTCCCGCTTTTCTTTTTGTTAGGGTCTTTTTGTCTGGATGTGGGGCAGAGTGACTTTATCACTTTTTTCACAGATCCAAGTGATGCACTAAGAGTGAGCATCGCATAGAGTGAGCATAAATAGTGCAAATGTTACGGAAACGTTAATTATGTGCACAGCGTTGTTCGCTTTTGGATATAACGATACGCATAAAAAAACGCGGATTGAATGCTTAAAAAATATTATAAAACTATATCGTCGCTTTCAACGAAGACTAGCAACTTCAAAATAGGCATAAATACAATGCTATATCGAATATCTGCGAATAATGAACTTATCTAGACTTAGATAAATTTGTATTTTTTTACACATACTACATTTTGAGACGGCAGGACAGGCGACACACAGAATTATTGATAGTGGTCGGTAAAATATCGACTCAGCTATAGAGGGTCTCTATAGACAACGGACTAGGAGCAGTGACACGGAACAACACCAGGAGGCGCTAAGAAAAGAAACTAAGCCAAGCACGGGTATAAGAGAGTGAGCACGAGCCGGCAGGATTCACTTCTAGCTGGCATCCCTCTCTTTCGGCTTGGGCTTTGTCCGTTGTAGCTTCTCTAACGCTACCGTATGCGATAGCATATGAGCGCCCGCTCTTGCTCGCTCGCCGCAGCGTTTCACAATCCCCCTATGTAACGTGACCAGCTAATATTAATAAATTCATGATTCTTTATTAAATTAGACTTTATTGCATTTCTGACCCTCTTTCTTGGTTACAGGATGGTTGGTTTGTATTCCTCTCTTTCAGCTTAGACTCTAGACTCAGTTGCTCTGCTTAACGGATAAGGATACGTGTAAGTCCCTGTATCCGAGGTTGCGTGCGCATGCTAAGGTTGCGTGGGAGTGCAGGGAAATATACCCCAAACTCCACCCGACCGAGCAGCCCCCTTCTCTTCCCATGGAAGAGAGTAGGCATAGAGAGTCACACTAAGTGGGGAATACTATAACCCCCCACTTACGGTGGCCGAGTAATCCCAGTGCACCATTCCCACCACTAACCTCTCTCCCCAACTAACTCGACCGACTAACTTCTACACGAAGCAGGAACGTCACAATTTATAACGTTGCAGTAGCTTTCATTGATTGTAACACTCTACCAATAACTATTAAAAATCGGCCTTTTTGAACTGTGCTAGTCTTCGTCGGAAATGACGAAATATTCATTCATAATTATTTTCTTACATCCATGCCTAAATCTACCATTGCCAATACACAAATTAACTGATTTATGTATTGGTGGATATGGTAGATATATTGATCTCGTATCCTCTTTATCCAGCGACTTCAACGCATACAAGTATGTATCTATGTTATTCACATCTGCCGCGTGTGCGTGCCATGCACCCTATTTTTATTAAAAGATTATTATTTATGTTTTATTATTATGTATTATGTTAAAAATATAGTTAGTAAAGACTGCTTTGTGTATTGAAACAATCGAGACATCGGGTTAGTAATAGTAAATCACTATTTATTTGTACTCTCAAGCTATGGCCTCAGTTCTACTACAGACGCGATCAAGTTGTTAATGGGATATTAATGTTATTAGTTTGACAAAGCGATCGAATAAACGAAAACTCGGACGTGCGTTAACCGGTCTCGGGTACACACGGCGAAGGCCAACGGCGAAGTGGAGAGCACCGAGTTGTGTGATTTGGTACACTATGACGAGCAAGAGAGTTTTGTGTTTTGAAAATTTGTTTTTTCAACTGTTAACCCAGACAAAACCCCTTTAAAAGACGATAGAAGTAATGACATACCATGTATAGAAAGGCATCAATCATAGTCTTGATCCAAGTCTCGTTACCGTTGGAGAGAAAACCGTGAACAATGACGACGGTATTACGTTTAACTTCGAAGTCGGTCCATTCTAGACCGAATTGCTTGCCTATCATAACTTGAACTTTTCGAGGCTGCTGGCGTGAGTAGAGGTAGAACTGAGCATTTTGCGCACTTGTGCCATTGTCATCCTTTTTCAGTAGGGTTTCGAACTTTGTGGAAAGAGTCGTACCAAGACCCAGGCAGTTGTTCACGTGGTTGACTGTCGTGTTGCTCATCTTTACTACCCCATTCTGTTTTGTGTCAACTGCTTTACCTGTCAAAATATATATCGTATTTTTTAAGAAGGACTTGTATTATCACATTCCTTCAGCGCTGAGACGGGATCAAGAACGTTTCAAAAATCTCGAAGCTATGGTCGATAACTTAAAATTACAGTTTCCTCTGTAACTATTGTTCTTTTAAAGTTAGACGAATTTCGTAAACGTAATTGAATATAAAAAAACAAAATTTATCTTCATGGATAAAAGTTTCAAAATATTAGTTTATTTTAATAATTGGCATAAACGAGTGGTGCCATCTTCTATCTTTCCTTAGCTGAAGGGTATTTTTGTATTCTCCTATTAGTCCGGGCTGATCAACGCACACCAACGGTATCAATGCGTGGTAGGCCAAAATGTGTTCACCACCTTCTGAGAATGTAGCACAGCTTATTATGTAGTGGCTACCTACGGATGTCCCCAGCGAAACGCGCGATGCTGAGAGTATGGGCAGAAAAAATTGGGCATCAAAAACTACGGTGAAAAAATGGGTAGTGTTTTCGAAAATTTTATGAGGGTAAAGGGCGATCTCGGAGGCTGAACGTAAACGAATCATAATAATTTAAAATTTGCAAAATAAATACTTTATGAACAGATATATAATTCTAAAAAAAGTGTAGAATAAAAATTGATGCGTCTCTTCGAGCCAAGTTGTTTATTTTAAAAGGCCAAACGTTTCGGGATATTTTTATCCCCTCTTCAGTGGCTGTATAACGTTTAAATTACAAGGTTTATTACAATAATAATATTAAAATGAGTGAAATTGAAACTTGTTCATATAGACATAGTTACCTAATTAGCAAAACAACTTCCGTGTTTTTACATTATTAGGAACGGACCAGAAAAGGATAGGGAATATTGTTATTATTGCTAAATAAGTTACCAAAATGCATTTTTTTCAGTTTTTCTTGATTAACTTTTTTTGTACTCAATTTACGCAAAAAAGGTAGGGACAAAAGTTGATCAGCATTGAATTTTCTATAAGAGACATATATTTCTTATTGCAAAATTAATGTTTTTCCGACTAAATTATTCAAAAAAATATTTTTTTTTTCAATTTTCACATTGCCATAGTTTTTATAAAATATGATCTTACACTGATATAATCATAAAAATATTTAAATTTATCATACAAAGGTTGGGTAGCGCAACATATGCTTATAAAGGTTGTGTATATAGCCAAAAAAGATTTTTTTCAGAAATATTGGTAATTTGGGGTGATTGAGTTATACCTATAAAAATTAAATTAGCATAACGTTAAAGCTGAGAAAAAAGCAGGTTAAATTAAAACAAAATGTATTCCAATAGCAGCTTTGGTTACCGAGATAATCAAATTGTAGCTAAGGTGTACGAATTCTGTTTGTCACCGCGAGGCTCCCCCCCCCCCCCCCCAACCGCGCCACTCGACCGAAGTAGCCATGCGGCCGCGCGCGCTGAACTTGCATTGTTCCTCGGTCATTTTAATGAACTAAAGCATGTAGAGCTATCGCGTAAAATGTAATGTTTTAGAGTATTATTTCAGCAAGCGCTGTACCAAATTTCAACTAGAAATATCAAGTAGTTTCGGCGTAATCGTCGGTTGAAAAAAATGTTGTATCTCGGCTCCTATTGGTCCGATCTTAACAAAATTTATATGAAAATTTATGTTTTTTTGCGTACATTAAGATGCATTTCACCGCGATTCTCTAACTCAAAAATTGGCCGAAATAAAAAAAATTTTTTATTTAAAATGTTGCTAAGTATTAATATTAAGACAAATTATTTTACCGTTTCTTAATTACGTTATAAGCCGTTGATTAAACGCAGTTGGATTCAATTATCGTTCCTGGATCGAATTGGACATCAATTTGAACTTTTCTGCTAAATAATTTTGCACAAGCCGCCAGTTTAAGATATCGAGATCGGGCTTCAATTTTTACGTTGTCTGTACTAAAAGTCATCTTTGAGTGCTAATCCGATAAATAAAGATCATATTTTATAAAAACCATGGCAATGTGAAAATTGAAAAAAAAAAATTTTTTATTTAATAATTTAGTCGAAAAAACATTAATTTTGCAATAAGCAATATATGTATCTTACAGAAAATTCAATACTGATCAACTTTTGTTTCTACCTTTTTTTGCGTAAATTGAGTAAAAAAAAGTTAATCAAGAAAAACGGAAAAAAATGCATTTTGGTAACTTATTTTGCAATAATAACAATATTCCCGATCGTGTTCTAAGTTAAGACTTTGAGGCTATTTTCAGTAAGTGGCTACCAATATATTTCAACGATAAAATAAACTGTTGCGCGAACTTTCTGGTAATTTTCTAGGACTCCCGGACATTACAGGACTGTAATTGATAACAGTGAAAATGCTCCGATTTTCGTGATTCAAGTTTTGTAACTATAAGTAATTATTATGCATGAACTTACGTAAGCCAAATATTATCTTTGTTTAAAAATTGTTTATTTGAAAATTGAGAGCAGAATTTTTTTCTAATGCTATCTTATATGGGTAGCGTACAGAGAGGACTAAGCCTTTTATGACACCAGTGACAGACCCTTGGCTAGAGCGTTCTAATGCGGGTCGCGCCCGAGGTCATCCCCTAGAAATAAAATTTGTTCTGAACATTTAAAAATTTGTCATTATTAATAATTTTTGTATAAAATATTAATAGTTTTTAAAGTTTACTGGTAATAACAACACTTGAATCATCAAAATCGGATAATTTTTACGATTTATGATGTGAAATTAAATCTGAGCACTCACTTTATCAAGTAATTACCAGTCGATTTTTGTCATTCAAATTCGGTTAGCCTTTTCTAGTTTTATAAATCGTTTACATCTATTAAATTTTTTTGTTAGCCAACTTATTTATTCAAATTCGAATTTAATTTCAACGATCTAAATCAACCGTCATAAAAGGGACACTACGGCCTGCGACCCCGGTCTACCCACAGGTCAAGTAGTATAAACTGCCGCGCGGTCTAAGCGTTCGGTACCAGGTGGTGAACACGTGTACCAAGTTGCCGCTACCTTTTACTAAGAGCGTAGTACAGCTTGCAGCGAGTGGCTATGTACACTTATCCCCGGTGAAATGCACGATGCTGAAAGTGTGGGTAGAAAAAATTTGGCATAAAAATCTATGGTGAAAAATTTCTTGCTCGGGCCGGTCGCGCGTGCTGTTCGAGCTGCATTACCGATCTTCCGGGAAGACTTGAGAAATTAAATTCTGCGCCTCCTGTTGCCTGTCAAAGAAATAACATTTTTCCTCTTTCTTACCCTCTTCTTACCCCTCCGAAAGGTAAAAGCGGAAGAGTTTGTTTGCTACACGAAGATTCGGTTTTACTCTTTCATGCCGCTCGAAAACTTAATATTTTTGTGACTATTATTACCTTATATAAATTAGTTTACGGGTAAACTCGGTTTTTATATGTTCCTTTCGTCAAATAACTTTTATAATGCATTTTCTCGGATGCATGGTACGAATGCAGCGCTTTTTATCGCCTAGCGCAGGAAAGCGGAACTTATTTTTTAATATTTTTTCAAAATTTTTTAAATATTGCAGTCATGCCGTAAATTTTACGTCTTTATGAATTATTTCCCAAATTTTCACAGCGATCGTTACAATAGCCTCGGAGTGGTTTCGAATATACGAAATCACTGCTTTTTGAACGTTCTTGATCCCCTTAAGGGGATCAAGAACGTTTCAAAAATCTCGAAGCTATGTGTCGATAACTTAAAATTACAGTTTCCTCTGTAACTATTGTTCTTTTAAAGTTAGACGAATTTCGTAAAGGTAATTGTACATAAAAAAACAAAATTTATCTTCAAGCATGGATAAAAGTTTCAAAATATTAGTTTATTTTAACAATTAGCATAAACGAGTGGTGCCATCTTCTATCTTTCCTTAGCTAAAGGTTTTTTTTGCATTCTCCTACTAGTCCGGGCTGATCAACGCACACCAACGGTAGCAATGCCTGGCAGGCCAACATGTGTTCACCACCTTCTGAGAATACAGCACAGCTTACTATGCAGTGGCTACCTACGCATGTCCCCGACGAAACGCGCGATACTGAGAGTATGAGCAGAAAAATTTGAGCATCAAATACTAGAGTGAAAAAATGGGTAGTGTTTCCGAAAATTTTATGAGGGTAAACGGCGATCTCGGAGGCTGAACGTGAACAATTCATAATAATTCAAAATTTGCAAAATAAATACTTTATAAACAGATATGTAATTCTACAGAAAAGGCTTATTTCAGCAGAATTTGAATGATAAAAATCGAATGGTAACTACCTGAGATTATTAGACTAGTTTGATAATCTTCACTTACAGACTGTGAATTGATAACAGTGAAAATGCTCCGATTTTCGTGATTCAAGTTTTGTAACTATAAGTAATCATTACACATGAACTGACGTAAGCCAAAAATTACCTTTGTTTAAAAATTGTTTATTTGAAAGTTGAGAGTAGAATTTTTTTCTAATGCTGTCTTATATGGGTACCCGTACAGAGAGGACTAAGCCTTTTATGACACCAGTGGCAGACCCTTGGCAAGAGCGTTCTAATGAGGGTCACACGTAGTCACACCTAAGGGCACAATCTCTACAAATAAAATTTTTCCTTAAAATTTTTCAATTTTTCAATATTATGAATTTTTGTATAAAATATTATTCGTTTTTAAAATTTACTAATAATAACAAAACTTGAATCATAAAAATCGGATAATTTCACATTAATTAATTTAGGCCAAGCGCCCTAGCTTATTTGTGGACTTAAAAGTAGCTCGGCAACGGATACCGCGATTATATAGAGAAAGGGAAGCCCGTATACTTTTGGACACGAAATCTGTGCGGGAACGTTGTTTATTATTAATAATAAAATGCAAAAATGCATTTTTTTTAGTTTTTTGCTTTTAACTCGTAAAATAAGAGATTAACGTAAAAAAGTAAACAGAGAAAAGTTGTAGCTGATTAAATTGCGAAGAAATTCATATATTGAACGTCTCTATCCGATGAATGGACATGGAGGAAACCTCGGAAAACCGTGGAAAACACCGCAAAATCGACGTTTTTTTAAAAATTGAAAACTCAGCCATTTTTACACTTTTAAGGCTCAAATTTAGAATGAAGGAAGGGCTTTATACCTACTTTCATGTCGCCAAAAAATGGAGCTTTGCGCCAATTACTTTTTGCATAATTGCAAATTGAATTTTGTATGTACGATTTTAGTGCATTTTTGTGTGCGCGAGCACGAGAAATTGGGGAGTCCTACTTGAATTTGGAATACATCGTTGAAAATTTTATGATTTGAACAACGAAGTGTATATTTTGGATTTGCGAAAAAAAGGTTTTGAATCGATGAAAAACGAACTGAAACATGAGCGAAAAAGGCCGAGCGCGCGGCCGTGGTGGCAGAGAAAGTGTATATAGATATACAAGCGCGCTACGACGCCGCGCGCTCGGCCGTTTTCGCTCACGTTTCAGTTCGTTTTTCATCTGTTCAAAACCCTTTTTTCGCAAATCTAAATAACTACATTTTCTTGTTCAAATCACTCCAGTTATTGGGGACATGAAAGTAGGTATAAAGCCTTTCCTTCATTTCAAATTTTAGCCTTAAAAGTTAAAAAATGGCTGAGTTTTCAATTTTTAAAAAAACGTCGATTTTGTGGTGTTTTCCACGGTTTTCCGAGGTTTCCTCCGTGTCCATTCATCGGATAGAAACGCTCAATATATGAATTTTTCGCAATTTAATCAGCTACAACTTTTCTCTCTTTACCTTTTTACGTTAATCTCTTATTTTACGAGTTAAAAGCAAAAAACTAAAAAAAAATGCTTTTTTCATCTTATTATTAATAATAAACAACGTTCCCGCACAGATTTCGTGTCCAAAAATATACGGGCTTCTCTTTCTCTAAATAATCGCGGTATCCGTTGCCGGGCTACTTTTATGTCCACAAAAAAGCTAGGGCGCTTGGCCTAAATTAATTAATGTGAAATTATCCGATTTTTATGATTCAAGTTTTGTTATTATTAGTAAATTTTAAAAACGAAAAATATTTTATACAAAAATTCATAATATTGAAAAATTGAAAAACAAAACTTTGTTAGTGTAATCATGAAAATCTGAGCACTCACTTTATCAAGTACTTACCAGTCGATTTTTGTCATTCAAATTCGGTTAGCCTTTTCTAGTTTTATAAATCGTTTACATCTATTAAATTTTTTTGTTAGCCAACTTATTTATTCAAATTCGAATTTAATTTCAACGATCTAAATGAACCGTCATAAAAGGGACACTACGGCCTGCGATCCCGGCCTACCCACAGGTCAAGTAGTATAAACTGCCGCGCGGTCTAAGCGTTTGGTACCAGGTGGTAAACACGTGTACCAAGTTGCCGCTATCTTTTACTAAGAGTGTAGTACAGCTTTCAGCGAGTGGCTATGTACACTTATCCCCGGTGAAATGCACGATGCTGAAAGTGTGGGTAGAAAAAATTTGGCATGAAAATCTATGGTGAAAAAATTCTTGCTCGGGCCGGTCGCGCGTGCTGTTCGAGCTGCATTACCGATCTTCCAGGAAGACTTGAGAAATGAAATTCTGCGCCTCCTGTTGCCTGTCAAAGAAATAACATTTTTCCTCTTTCTTACCCTCTTCTTACCCCTCCGAAAGGTAAAAGCGGAAGAGTTTGTTTGCTACACGAAGATTCAGTTTTATTCTTTCATGCCGCTCGAAAACTTAATATTTTTGTGACTATTATATACCTTATATAAATTAGTTTACCGGTAAACTCGGTTTTTATGCGTTCTATTCGTCAAATAACTTTTATAATGCATTTTTTCGGATGCATGGTACGAAGGCAGCGCTTTTTATCGCCTAGCGGAGGAAAGCGGAACTTATTTTTTAATACTTTTTCAAAATTTTTTAAATATTGCAGTCATGCCGTAAATTTTACGTCTTTATGAATTATTTCCCAAATTTTCATAGCGATCGTAACAATAGCCTCGGAGTGGTTTCGAATATACGAAATCACTGCTTTTTGAACGTTCTTGATCCCCTTAAGGCGCCTAGTACCAGCAGTTAAACCAACAATACAATTTGTCAGAATTAACCGAGAGCGACGCCATTGACTTATTTACTGCAAACTGAGATATAGAAGAACACATGTAGCCATAAGCGCTTCACTTGTCATTTCTGCTCTGCGGCTGTAAGGCAATTTAATAAATTTAATAAATAGGTCGTGCCTGTGGATACTAATTCTTATTCCTGCTTACCAAAAGGGTTTCTAACGTCAGTTTGCACATGCTCCTGTTTAGTTAGCGGAATACATCCCACTATACCTTTAATTTAGTGACTGGCCTGTAGTAATTACATCGACGCCCAAAATAAAAATCGTTGGTCTTTTTTACCAAAGATATATATGTATACGTATTTAGAACCGAACACCCTCAGAGTTTCTAGTGACTAGCAAAAAACCAAAAAAAATCACGGAAAATATGGAATAGTCGTACTTAACCTAATCCAAAGCTGAAAAAATTTTTTGGATCAACTTTATCAATGTTTTTTCATTTGGTCGTATACCTTTCAAAGCTTGAGTAAATAGCGAATAAACCGTGAACATCGCAGAAAATAGGAAAAAATCATAGTATTTTTTTCCAAATCCAGTATCCGTTTTGCTCGTGCAACCTTAAAATTTTAAGTAAATTGAGAGAAAGCGTGAAAAATTATGAATCTCAAATTTGATCCACTTTCCGTGTTCGAATCCCAAATTTTGCACCGGCTCTTTGCGTTTCACGAAATTCTCTATATGACATACATCCATTTTTTTTTAATTTTTATGCTGAGAAAATTTGCAGATAACTCTGCTTAAATCTCTTTAGAACACTGCAATGTTATCTGCAGAAATCTCTGCAGCATATTAATAAAAAATATTCTTGAAAGGTTCAAATACCCTACAGGGATTGCTGCAGAAATGTTTGCATATATATGTACAGTGTATTTTGTATATTCTATTGCAGAACTTGGCAAAAATCTATGCAAAAGTTGCTGTAGTTTTATTCGTAAGGGTTTTTATTACACGTACAGAGCGTAAAGTGATTATGTATAACTACTGCTGTATATAGGTATTTTTGCACAGTAATGGTTAAGGAGATTGATAGAAAAATTATTACGTTCAACAAAAAAATCCTATAGATGTTATTCCAACTAATCATGTAGCCATTAGCTACACAGATTTTCGCATTTGCTTGTACTCTCTAGTTCCAATTTTACGCCTTGACCTTCGCAAAATTTTTAACAGAAATCTCCGTTAATATCTGTACAGAAATCTCTACACCAAAAAATCACATATTTTAACTGGTGTATGTAGCAAGCAGGTCAGAATATCAGCATACATTGATCGCGCAAACCACACATTTACGTATATCCCATATAAAATAATATGTACAGTAGGGTGACATATCTCGTAAGCTATCTTTAAAATGGTTGTTGCCAAGGTCCTAATCTATTAGTTAGAAAAATCCAAGCCCAACGCACTTTTTCTTTTTTTGATTACTCAATTTTTCACCGAGAACATTGCATTTTAGATTTCTTATCAGAAATTATACGAGAATATCAGGTAGTACTTTTATCTTAATATAACTCTGAAACTATGAAAGATATTGAGAATTTTCTTTCAGATTCTTGTTTCTCATGCAAAGGATAATAGAATAGAAAGATTTGGTGAAAAAATATTAATAATTAAAGAAGTTAACAGGTGCAGATTCGACGAAAAAGACTAGATTTGAACTTCGTATAAGGCCCCTTCCAGTTCTTCTGGAACTTTGAAATTTTGGTACAATCTTTCGGCGCTCATTGAAAAACGATATCCGAAAAAACTTTGCACCTAATTTATTAAGAACAGTGTAAAATAGCGACTTAAACTGAACAAGTTTAGTTCGAAAAAGTGGGTGAAAGCAGTAAAATTTTTTTCGCTAGGAAGTTAACTGGCCATGATGCACCACCGCGCTGGGAAACCCAACACATGGTTGCCTGCCGGCGTTGGTCCTAGTGTCGTGGCCGAGGTTGGGACACATGGTCGACTGAGGCTCATCCTTCGAGCTGACCCTGCCATAAATGCTACAATACCGAAATAATCTGAGGAAATGCTGCATATTGTTTTGTTTGACTGCTCGTTAATTTTTTAAGTCACATCGCTACACTAAGTCACGAAAGTTAAAAAATCTTTTTAGTCGATGTATTTCGGTGAAAAATTGAGTAATCAAAAAAATAAAATGTGCAATGGCCGTGGATTTTTCTAACTAATAGCTTAGGACCTCGGCAACAAACATTTTAAAGATAGCTTACGAAATATGTCAGCCTAATATACAGGCTTCTGCAGGTAAATTCATGAATATAGCTGCAATAAAATTTGCAGAGATTTCTGCAGAGAAAGCAAAATCATAGATTTCGGCAAAATCATTTATTGTTAATTTGTTGACACATCCACAGAAGTATTTACAAAGAGTACTGCAGAGATTACAAAATCTCCACAAAATTAAATAACAAAGTCTACAAATTATGCTCGAAATCCCTGCATAAGTGTCAATCAATTTTTCTAAGTAGGTACTTGCAGAAATTTAGGTAAGATTAGTGTATACTCCAGTTGCACAATCCGATACTATATGTTTATGTGCAGACATTCATGTAGACTTATCAGTCAACAACTTTACATAATTCTCTATAGAATTCTTTATCAAGGGGTGCGGTAGCGCCCTAATAGTAAATATAAATGTGTGCAACACACTGCGCCTTCGCTATTATACTTTAAATTTGCTACATAATCTTATTTTTTTCCTTCTGCTATTATTTAATTTATTATATACTAAAACCAGAAAAAACAAGGCCTTAGCATAAAAACGTTTTAAAACAAAACTTTTATGCTGGAAAATTAACTTGTGAAAAAAAAATTAATTTTCATACTTTCCGGTTGTCTTTTTTTAGAACATCTTTTTAAAATATTTTAACTCAACTTCTAACCCTACTTGTTTTACTTACTTAAATTATTCGTGTGGCGAAAAATTGCAAAAGTATATTATACGTAACGCATCCTCAAGATCGTACATATATGAATAACCTATAGCGAATCAATGACTCCCAGTAGTGTTTTCCACCAGTGTCTATACAATTGTTATCTAACGCATACCCGCACGGTGATCGTAAGTTGGAATTAAAACCAGTAAGCAAATCAGCTACTTTTTTGTCTGCTAGATTAAGTCATATGTAGGCTTTGAAGCAGTGGTGGGATAGTTCCAAACAGTGGTGGGGCCACGTTCAACAGTGCTGACCTCTACTGACTAGACAACCACGTGTATGGTCCTAAGGGGGTCCGATAGCCATTAACGACCCGTCACTAACGGTACGATAGAAAACTGCTTACATCCAGTACATATAATAAATTGCGCAAACTCAAAACATAGTTGCCCTGCATCTCGGCATCATCTATCAATATGCAAAGATTGAAATTAAAATATTCAGGTATCGAAAAGAAGGATTAGAATGAAAATCAGTAGCTCGTCAGTACATGCTGGTTAATCAGGTTACATCTACTGATATTGGTTCCAATAGTTCTTATATATACATACATAAATATATATATTATAACGTTGATTTTTGTTCGATTACCAACGTTATGATATCGGCCCTTCTCCTCGGGTTCACCTGAACCCGGTGGCGCCAGACACTTACCTTTAACTGTCAGAGTCTCACGACTCTTTTACCGAACCCGGGGAGTTACACGGATTTGCCCGGCTGGCTAGCTCAGCCCCGCAACACGGTAAAGGAGAGAGGGCGGTTCGGATAGGAACACCTCTAGGTTGTCTTTATTTCAGTGCACTCTTTATTCAACATAGATGTAATATTATTGACACAAATAAAAGGTAGTCGCAAGATATCCGTTCACGATCCACACAAGAGAATTCGACACGTACCAACAATCGTCCTCTACGTCACCAATTTGAATATCACTCGCTAATAAAATCGCTACTTAATTCCTAAACCGCGAAGTTATTCACTGATAAGACAACCCGACTCTCGCGCGTCTCAAGGTAACTTTCACGCTGCCCACTAGACCACACACTCTCAATGTCCGCCGACTCTTCTCGCACACCTTAAACTTATGAACGTGATCGCCCACACTTAGTTTGATCACGCCCGTGTAATCTACGTTTAGCCGAGGGCCTGTCCGCGTCCGACGGCTTACGACACCCGTCGCGCCTTATCCTAATAACGCGACGTCGAGCGAGGCCCACCTTGTCCTCGCCTATTTGTCGGAGATATCCGCGTAGAAGGTAGCTCGAGGTATAAACGATCACGCACTGATTCGCTCTACGAAATAACCGAACTTAATTACGAGAAGACATCCAAGGTAACCGAGGTAGCCGCGCTCGCTGATCTTTTGCGTTCGCGAGACAAAGGACTTCGCACACCCGAAGTCATGCGTGGAACTGCGCACTAGCACCCGCGAGGGAAACTTAGTCTAATAAAGGAGCAACTCACTGACCTTTTCCTCTAGTCCAGGCGACCAAGACCTCGTGATTGTCAGATAACCAGGAGACCCACAAAAGCACGAGTTGCACATAGAAGTTAACACAAAGGAATCCCTCGGGAGCTAACTGCAAAGATGTCCGAGCTGGAACGGCCGGGGCAGGAGAGTGCTGGCTCGCGCTCTCGTCGCTTGCCTCACGCTCTCGTACTCCCGAGGCGCCGAACAGCGCGCGCTCCTATTGGTCGGTTCACGTGGGCCGACCGCCCGCGCTCTCGCACTGCAACAGGCTCGCTCGCCTCGCGCGTCATCGATCGCTATGCATGCGCGCTCGAATTCTCAATTACAATCGATGCTGGAGAAGATAGCCGCAAACTTCAAATGCTCGCCGCGAGTAGACAGCCAGCATTCACACAGATAATTCGTGCACTGCCAGGGCTTTGCACGAATTACGAAGTACAATATAACTCTAAGCGAATCCTTCTGACTAGGCCTTTGATTTGTGAGCTCGCCTGTTATAAAGGGCACCAAAGCTGCCTTTTTACTTCCAACGCTCACGCGAGAGAACAGCCATCACGCGTAGCCATGCTGCAGAAAGCGCCAGCGTAGGTAGACCTCACCCGCCTTATCTGCGTCCGACGACTTACGATGAGCGGACTAGAGCACCCTGGGTGAATCTGTCTCTGTTACTGCAGCGCCGGAGCTCATCTCCTTCTCCTCTCATCTTGGAATGAGGAATGAAGAGGTCCTCCGTGTTTTCATCCTCTCGTTGTCATCTCTCCTCTTCTCACGTCGTTGCTCGAAAGAAACGAACGTCGTTAATCCATGCACTCGATCACATACATACGACCTTAAGGCCGAATGAATGAGATCTGAATGCATGTGGTAACGGCGTATGTTTTTCTTCTGAGCAACAACGCGACGAGCGGAGAGATAGCGGCGAGAGGAAGAAAATACGGAGGACTTCTCCGACACTCATTCAAGGGCGAGAGGAGGAATGAGCGAAAGAGGACGTCTATCTCCGGCGTCGCAATGGATATTCAGATTCATACAGGGCGTTCAACCGTTCATCATCGTAAACCATTGGAACGTTGATGATGAATATCGGCGGAGTTTCCTACGTGAGCGTCTGATGCGTAGGACCAGCGTGACGGTTGCTCTCTCACGAACGTCAGAAGTTCATATAACAGGCGTACTCCAGAACCACAGGCCTAGGCAGACGGATATGCCGAGTTATCTTGTACTTCGTAATTTGCGCTTTACCTCGGTTGCGTGCGAATTATCTGTGTGTTGGTTGGCTACCTATTGTAACGAGCATTCAAATCTCGCGGCTACCTGCTCCAGCGCCGTTGATAATCGAAGCGGCTAGCGCGCCTGCGTGGAGGTCGACGATGCGTGAGGCGAATGAGCCTCTAGCAGCGCGAGAACGCGAGCCGTCGACCCAAGCGATCCGACCAATAGGAGCGCGCGCTGAGCGGCGGCGAGCGGGAGCGCGAGGCAAGCGACGAGCGCGCGAGCCGGCACTCTCCTGCCCCGGCTGCTCCAGCTCGGACAACTCGCCGTCTTCTCCTGAGGGGCTTTCTTTCTTTGTGCTTTTACTTGTGATTTCATTGCTACCTGTGAGGATTCTGTTGGCGTGGACAACTGGACAGGGAAGGATATAGGTCGGTGAGTCGTTTTGAAGTAACAATCTAAATTTCCCTCGTGGGCATTCGCACAGTTCCACACGCGACCTTTTCTACGCGTCGTTCTTTGTTTAACTTGAACGCGAAACTGGCGCGGCTAACTCGGCTTACTACGTCGTCTCGTCTTAGTTAAGATTACTATTAAGAGTGTATATCTGCGAGTATGTGCTACCTCGGGCTACCTGGTCGAATATTGGGAGTGATAGCGACATTAGCTTCGGGGCTACCTGTTTTGTTTCATGTATTTTGTTCAGTGTATCGTGAGTGCGGTGGAAAATTATGTCGGCGAGTGCAAGGGGACTCGTCCGACCTTCGCGGGTTGCGTAGAGGAGCGAGAGGTACCGTAAGTCGTTGGAACGCGGGCAGGCTCTCGGCCTAACGTCGCGGTGACGAGTGTGAATGTGTGCCTTGAGACGTGCGAGAGTCAGTCCGTCTGACTTAGGGCTACCTCCGATTTAGATAGCTAAGTGCGCGGATACCTTGGCGAAATAATTAGAAGATAATATAGAGTGCGGAGATCCAGTAGTATAGAGTTGCGGATAACATTTGTGGTTATGTTACGTGAGTTAAATTGTCAACACGTGAAATAATTTGTTAGTGCTACCTACAGGCTCCCTCTTTATCTGTTGAAATTTATGTCAATCAAGAGTCGTCTAATAAACGAGAACTCTTCGTTAGACGGGTGTACTTCTGTCATCCCGAACCACCCTCTCTCCTTACCGAAAGTGTCGGGCTGAGCTAGCCACTCTACGCGACGATATCTCCGCGTACCCGACTTGGTGCCGGCAACACCACCCACGCATCTATTTCCGCCTTGTTCCCGCTCGAGTCTCGAGTAGAGGAGCCGGGAGGCTCTGACGCTGAGGGTCAGTATCTGGCACCAATCGGGATCACCAGGAGAGATTCCTCGGGAACAAGGCCGACACGTAACGGCTTGGGGCTAGCGAAACCAAATGTTACAATATATATATTGTAACGTGGCGAAATGTCGCCACGTCACATCGGGTTCCGAGCCGCCGGGGTAGAGCGTCTCAAGGCTGTGTGAGTGAGGATTGATAAGTTAATGGCGTCTGTTTTGTTTACGAGTAACAACGCGACGAGCGGAGAGAGAGCAGCGAAAGGAGAAAAATACGGAGGACTCCTCCAACACTCAGTCCAGAGCGAGGGAGGACGTCTGGCTCCGGTGTCGCAATAATCATCCAGGTTCACCCAGGGCGTTCCACTAGTCGCCGTTGTATATCGTCGGACGTTGACGATAGACTCCGGAGGGGCTTCCTACGTGAGAGTCTTCTGCAGCAGGACCAGCGTGATGGCTGCCCGTCCAGGAACGCCGGAAGTAAAACAGCAGCCTCGGCGCTCTCAATAACAGGTGTATCCCGAACCAAGAGCTCAGGCAGAAGGATATGCTGAGAGTTATTTTTGTACTTCGTGAATTGCGTTTATCTCGGTTAAGCGTGAATTATCTGTGCGAATACTGGCTACTTATTGTAACAAGCATTCAAACTTCGCGGATGAGCCTGTTGCGGCGCGAGAGCGCGGGCCGCCGGCTCAAGCGATCCGACCAATAGGAGCGCGCGCGGAGCGGCGGCACGGAAGAGCGAGAGCCCTGCCTGGCCGCTCCAGCTCGGACAGCTCACCGCCGGCTTCCTTGGGATTTCTTTGTGAACTTTGTGCTACCTTTACTGTGCTAACTTTGACGTGGAGGATCCTTTTGGCGAGGATAATAGGACTTGCATAAGGATAAAGGTTAGTGGGTCGTTTCGTACTTAGAAGCTAAGTTTCCCTCGCGGGCGCACGCGCAGTTCCACGTGCGATATTCTCCAGGCGTAGTTATTTGTCATCGGGACTTTACCATCTAGCGCGGCTAACTCGGTTACCTCGACGTCTCTTCGTAATTAAGTAGTGATTATTGTGCGATTCTGCGAGTGCGTGCTACCTCGGGCTACCTAGCTAGTGGATATGGTTACCTCTTAGCAAGGGATTCCTGGGGCTACCTGTGTGTGACTAGTTTGTTAGGATCGTGAGTGCCGTGGAAAATAAGCGTCGACGAGTACAAGGGGGACTCGTTCGATGCTCGCGAATAGTTTAGAGGCGCGAGAGGTGTCGTAAGCCGTGAGTACACAAACAGGCTCTCGACCTAATGTAGGTTAAACGGGAGCGATCGGACAAGGAGAGTTCGATCGCGACTATTAGGTTAGGCAAGTGTGAACGGAATAGGTCCGGGAGTGGCTGCGTGTGCATGTAAGATTTTGTCTTCGGACAAAGGATGAGTGAAACGTCGCCTGGACGTATGTGAGATAAAGCCTTGAGACGCGCGAGAGTCGTCTGTCTGACAAGGGTTACCTCTAGTATTAGGAGAGCGGATACCTTTAGCGAACCGGAGAAGCTGCGATTAGCTAAGTGCGAGGAAACTAAGTCAGGATTGTGTTAAGCGAGATTAAGAACACGTGAAAGTCTTTGTAAAACTGCTACCTAAAGGCTCTTTTTCGATTAGTGTGAATTATTATTAAGTTTGTGAATAAAGAGAGCTCTTGTTTTGACAGGCGTTCGTTTATAACCCCGAACCGCCCTCTCTCCTTACCGCGTAGCAGCACTGAGCTAGCCACTCGTAAGATCCACCAGCCTTCCGCCTCGTTCCTGCAACGAGTCTCGACGACAAAGGAGCCGCAAGGCTTTAACGTTGCAGGGGCAACGTCTGGCGCCAACAGGGATATCTACGAGAGAGATTCCCCGGAAACGAGGCCGACACATAACGTTCGGTTCTCTCGCGGAAAATCGAGTGTTATAATATATAGAAGGGGGGTACCCCCGTGCTCGCTCCGGTCGCCAACCCCCATAGCTTCAACTTTTAATTTTTCGCAGACCTTATCCTACAACTACCTACAACTTATCATTTTAAGTCATAACAATTTCACGCTCCTTCTATATTTTCACTTCACGACCTTCACCCTCCAGCTATGTCGTAATTCCTGTATAACTCTCTAGCTAACATCTTCACCTATGACTTTGCGCTTCCGCATATTATTTCCAACCATAATCTCCAACATCCACCTATTGCATGAAGTCATGATCCGCCTATCACCTGTACCCTCGACCTATCACCCCCAATCACATATCTCAGGCTCCATCGATCATCTCTGTCCTTTACCTATCGTTTCCGCCCTCCACTTATCGCTTCCAATTATATTCCCTTCACTCTCTGTCAGTTACCTCCAGCGATGCTTCCTTCACCTTTCACTTATCGCCTTAAATCATTATTCCTTCATCGTCCAGCTTTTATCTCCGCATATTATCAGCACCCTCAAGTAATCATTTACAATCATAATATTTTTATGATCCTTCTATCCATTCATCGTGCACCTAAAACCTCAACCCTCACCTCTTGCATAACTTATTGTCTTTAACCTCCACTTACGATTTTCACGTTTTACCTATCACCTTCACAAATGATCTAGAGAATCCGCGTATCACTTTCAATCATAACCGTTTCACTTCCACCTATTACCTCTACTTATAACCCTGTGTAAACCTATGTAATCTCTATGTAAACCTCTATCTATCACCTTTACCTACGACTTTGAGCTTCCACGTATCATCTTCAACCATAACCTCAAACATCCATCTATTACATTAAGTCATGATCCGCCTATCACCTTTGATCTATCATCTTCAATCACATCCCTCAGCCTCCCTCTATCGTTTTCACTCTTTCCCTATCGTTTTCACCCTTCTATCGCTCAGATCTACCACCTACCGCCTTCAATCATAATCCCTTCACTGTCCATCTATCGCCTCCAATCATGATTCCCTCATCCTTCACTTATCGTCTTCAATCATTATCCCTTCATCCTAGCTTTTATCCTCGCATATTGTCAACACCCTCAAGTAATTACTTAGCACTTTCACCCTTCACCTATTGCTTCCATTCCTGTCCTTTACCCTATAAATATGACCTTCATCCGCCACGTACAACCTCAACCTATCACCGTCACCAATGATCTGGAGCCTCTACCAATCGCTTCCAATAATGTACAGCCTTCCGAAATCACTTTTAATTGTATCCTTCAATCTCCCTATGGCCTCCAGCTTCCATCTATCGGCTTCACACTCTAACTATCGTTTTCAGCCTTCTCCTATCGCCTGCATCCTCCACCTGTTGCCTCCAATCAGGACCCCTTCAACTTGCACATACATCCTTCAAAAAAACTCTTCACTTTCAACCATTTCCTTCTTATGTTGTAACCTCTATGTAGTCCTCTATCTATCACCTTCACATATGGCTATGAGCGTCTACCTTTCATCTCCAACAATGTCCTCCAATAATCATCTATCACTTTGTTTAAATTAAAATACAACAAAATTATATTTGTAATTACTTATAATACATAATCAAGGGTATCAATAAGCAGGGTAGGAAATGTAATAAATAATAAATAAATATAATTATACATAAATACCCTTTTCATAATGAATACTAATAATTGAGGGGTTGGGGTAGGGGTAAATTCCAGCGCGGCTCAAAACAACCATATAATACAGCCAATGCACTACTAAAAAAATCCCGCATTGCAGGGCCCCGCATGACACTACTGCGGGCCCCGTGTGGGGCAAACGCGGGGCCAATGCGGGGTCATGCGGGACCATGCGGGGCCCTGAATCTCACCCCAACTGTAAGCAACTAAACAATATAGGGATATATATTGTGACGGGGATCCCGTCGATAGCTGCTCGCCTGGACAACGCCCAGTCAAGATACGAAAATCTTACACTCGGTGGTGTTTACAGAGCAGCAAGCGAGCAGTCAGCTGATAGAGCCAGGAGGACAGCGCGACGCCGAGAGCAGCCTGCCACCGAGCAGCAGCAGCACGAGGCGAGAGCAAGAGAGAGGGATATACAGCGCGTAGCAGCGCACGGCAGCCAAGGCGAGAGCAAGAGAGAGGGAAGAACGGCGCAGCGTCGAAGCAGCGAGAGCGAGAGAGAGAAGAAAATGCGAGGCATGTGAGCCACGAGGCGTACGCGCGCGAGCGACGGCCGCCATGTTGGTGAGGAATGAACGGTAGCATGAGTGCGAGAAGGATGGAATGGCGAGCGAATGAGAATGCGTACTATAGACAGACAAGAGAGAGAGTGGAGGCAACGTGTAGCGCTGAATGATAGAGCCAGACAGGCATGTAAACGCGTTTTGAATGTAGCGCGCAATTTTAAAGTCTTGTAAAGAGGGCGTAAGAATGCGAGTGTGCTATATGATGCGAAAGCGTGTAAATGTGTGATAGGTGCGAGAGAGCGATACATCGCAAATGCGTGAGTGCGAATGAGAGAGCGATAGACGCCGCGAACCGGCGGAGTTGCCGAGCGCCGCGAGTAGAATCAGTATCGAGTACCGCTTGGATCGAGAAGTATCTATTGGGCAAGGAAGTCAAAGCGTGTCTTTCAAGGCGACATACCAGAGCGACCAGAATAACTCCCTCCGTGTGCATTTCCGAACCGTTAATCAGTTCTTTCGCGTGCGCTTCCACAGGGAACGAGTCATCGTCAAAACGCGAGGACGAGAAGTACAGAGTAGAGACAGGTAGGAGTGTTTCCGGGTGATACCTCCCCGCCGCGAGTCCTTAGCCTAGAGACAGCCCGCGTTAACGACAGTGAGCTCGCCCGAGGACGAGCACACGTCTGCGAGTAGAAGCAGATAATTTTTTGATTTTCAAATAAATTGCGGAGTGTTATTTTACGTAAGTCGCGTTCAATCATTTTGTGTATTTCTCTCCCTGCACCTCTTCCCCATGACCTAGAGCATAAGGAGTTCTCAAGCCGGTAGCATAAGAGTACCAGATCGCGAATTAGGGCGTCCAAATTAATTAATAAAATACGAGCTCGCGGTAAACTTAAATAGGTGTCATCACGTGGTGCTACGCCTCCCCAAGGACGGAAAAAGTACCACGTCACAATATATATACTAAAATAAAGGATTCTCAATTTTAGGAGCTATAGGGAAACTATTCGCAATAAATAAAAGCCAAATTAAGAGGCAAAAGGTAATTGCAGATATATTATTCTCAACTCTAAAATTAACAATAAAATCAATACAAAATGTACATAACTAGCTGTTTGGGTTTTCCTTGTGTGCCGCAGAAGTAAATAAATAAGACAGAGAATTTATTTACTTAATAAAATTATTTATTATTAGTAATCGAGCAAAGTCCGTCGGACAACTGAACTGTTCTGGCGCTCTTCAACGCTCAGTCCTTGAAGAGTGGGGGGGGGGCTCTAAGAGCTTGCTTGGTGCAGGCTGAAGCTGCTCGCTTCTAGATCCTGACACTCCCTCCCGAGCACTTCCAGCTGATCCAGCTAAATTGTTTCTCCTGTAAAGATGAATATATTAATTATTAAAGTCAGTATTAAGAATTAAGTTAGTCAGCTTTAAATGTAAATCGAACGGTAAAGCTTTGGTAAACAGATCGGCTATTTGATCTTTCGACGCGATCCAGCTAACTTTGATCAGATTTCTTGTTTCACATTCTCGAACATAATGTTCACGAACTTCGGACATATGTTTTAGTTTATTAGTGGTATTTACCTGAGAGCTAGATATCGCTGCTCTATTATCGCACCAGAGTGTCATAGGCAAGAATTTACAGTCTATAATCAAGCTGAGGGAATTTGTTCAAAGCGACCATGCTTTGACATGCTCCGCTCATAGCCACATATTCGGCCTGACATGTTGACAAAGCAACATAGTTTTGTTTATGCGTTTTCCAAGCTACTGTATCTCCAAACAACTTCACGACAAATCCACTGGTCGTCAGTGAGTTTTTACAGTCAGCAAAACTCGCATCAGAAAACCCTTGTATGTCATCAAGCTTACCTGTAAACTTTAAACCTCTACTCTTGGTGTGTTTTAAATATCTACAGACTCTTTGAATCATTAACCATTCCAGCTTAGTTGGTTTGATCTGATGTCTACTCAGAACATTTACAGCGTAAGCTATATCAGGACGTACAGTATTTGCGAGATACAATAGTGAACCCACAATTTCCCTATATCTGGTATTACCAGATTTTTCCTCGAGCTGATTATCGTCTTCCTATCTTTCTCTTCTCTGACGATTTATTACTTGTGCTGTGACCATAGGTGTTCTTTGTGGGTGTGCTTCACTGTATCCAAACCTTTTTAACATTTTGTCGATATACTTTTCCAGCGTTAGATTCATGACATGATTTTCTCTGTCTCGATTTATCTCAATACCCAAGTAGCTCTTAGGTTCTCCGAGATCAGACATTTCAAACTCCAGCTTAAACAGTTTCGACATTTCTTCCAGCTTACTTTTGTCATTACTGGCTATAAGTATGTCATCGACATAAACCAATAATATTAGTTGATTCTTTCCTTGTCGCCCAGTGAACAGACATGGCTCAGAATTATGTGCCTGTAGTCCCAGCTTAACTGCTATTTCAGTGAATTTTTCATACCATTTCTTCGGACTGATTTTTAATCCATACAGAGCTCGTTGAATTTTGCAGACTTTCTTATTTCTGATTTCTGCTGAGCAGTCAACTCCCTCAGGAATTTCCATATAGACTTCACAATCTATTTTTCCATTCAGAAAAGCAGTTTTAACATCCAGCTGTCGGACTTCAAAATTGAACTTGTTGACTAGAACTAACACTGATCTTATGAGTGCCAGTCCAGAAACAGGGGCATATGATTCAGCCAGGTTGTAGTTATGTCGATCTTTGAAACCTCTTATAACTAATCGAGCTTTGTATTTGGTTTCATTGTTTAATCCAACTTTTGTTTTTAGCACCCACCTTGAGTCAATGATGTTTGGTTTTTCTCCTCCTTTTATTAGAGGTTTATCAACAATTTCCCAAACTTCATTTTTCTTCATGGATTCCAACTCACTTTTTATGGCTTTTTGCCATTCGAACTTATTTTCAGAGCTCATAGCTTCTTTGTATGAAATTGGATCACCTTGTGTTCTAGCGATTAGAACACTTACTTCATTATATTCCAGCTGTGTGAGTTCGGATTCGACCATGTTTGACTGTGGTGTTGGCTCGATTTCAATCTGTTTTCTCGGACGTCCTCGTTTCCGTTTCTCTCCCTCCGTTTCAGAGATCGGAACAGTTTTGTCTTCATCAAGCTTATTTATTCCTGTTTCATTGGTTACTACCTCCAGTGTATTATTCCAGTCCTTGATACTGTTTTTGTTGTATTTGTCACCAAAGACAATTTTTTCATTAAATCGAGCATCTCTACTTTCGTAGTATTTGCCTTCTTCCGGCTTCAAAAACAAGTATCCAGTCGGTTTATATCCGATCAAAACTACTCTTTTTCCAAGCTGATCAAACTTAGGCCCTGTTTTTCTTTGTACCTTAATATATGCAATACTTCCAAAGCGTTTTAATTGATTTAAATTGAGTTTCAATTTAGGTTCGAACTTTTGCAGAGGAGGTACCATATCATTCGAGCTGTGAGGTGTCCTATTATAGAAATACACGGCCGCATTCAAAGCTAAATCTCACATATTCTCAGGCAGTCAAGTATCGTATATAAGAGATCTCGTTTTCTTTTGGATAGTTTGGTTGAACCTTTCGGCAACACCGTTATATTCTGGTGTATCAGGGCTGGCTAGTTGCAACTCAGCACCAAATTTATCCAAAACTTCCAGCGTATATCCACCTGTAAATTCTGTTCCTTGATCACATCTAAGGTAACAGAATTTGGAGTCTTTACCAAGTAAATTTCTCGAGCTTTTTATAAACAACTCCAAACAGTTTCCGGTTTCGGTCTTATGTTTCATGGGATATGCCATTGCCAAACGAGAATAATCATCTATAAATACAGACATAAATTTGTATTTTTTAAGATGCGACGTAGGACTTATAGGATCCATTGTATCTACATGAACAATTTGGAGTGGTTCACTCGCTCTTTGTCTAGTCGAGCTAAAGGGTAATTTATTGAATTTTGAAACAATGCAGGCTTCACAATCCAGTACAGAGTTATCGAATTTAATGTCTTGAATACCTTTAATATCAGGAAATTTTCTTTGAAATTCTTTTAAATATTTTAATGATGCATGTCCAAGTCTGAAATGCCATAACATAGCTTTATTGGTATTCAATTCATTGACTCTACTAACCGCACTGAACTCGTAATTTATGTTTTCAATATCATCATACTTATTTACATTGCAAATTTTTCTATCTCTCAACGTGTTTTCAAAGTTAGAGTAACCAGAGCTCGGCTCATTATTGTCAAATTCTGTATCTGTTGTATTGAAATCGGTCTGCACATGTTCATTAAATGGTTGATTAACGGATTGATCAGTATTATTATATTCCAGCTGAGAAGTTCCATCTTTGTCAACAATTTCTTTTTCAAGCTTAGACTGATCGTGATTTTCCGTATTATCAACATTCATTTTCTCCTCAAGCTTATTTTGTTTAGTATATGTAACCGCTTTGTACGGATATTCCTGACGCCTTGTTGAAATGTAGGCGATTACTTTACTTGTACGCGATTTTAAAGGAATTTTGGTTTCATTGATTTTATCCATTTCCAATTCTATTACCCAAAACGGTTTTTCATAAATTCCAGAAACAAAAACAGTGTTTGATTTTGGGTCAAAGATATCAATTCGCTTATTGTCAAGATAAATACTCAAGCCTTTATCAACAAATTTTCTTAGTGATAATAGATTTTCTGACAATGATTTTGCGTAAATTACATTATTCAAGCATAAAACATCATTACTACTCATGTGACCAGAAACACAACCAACTCCCTCCGATTTCATAATTGCAGCATCATTGTCATTTGCGCATTTTATATCGAGCTGTTTTGTACTATCAAACGTTCTAAAAATCAATTTTGAGTTGGTCATGTGTTCTGTAGCACCAGAATCTGCAAGAAATCTGATCAATTGATTTTCGCTAGATTCTACAACATCGGACATGTTCGCATAGAGAGCTTCACACTTACCAGAGTTTGCCTTATTTTTTTTTTTTTTTTTTCATTAGGCTTGTTTTGACCTTTCTTTCCTCGCGAATTTCCACGCTTTGAGTCTTTATCGAACTTAAATCTCTTAGCATTTTCGCCTCTAGGTGCATCCGCACTACTACGTTTACCGCCACGACGATACGTTCCGCGTTTGCTACCCCGGAAAGAAAATGAGTTTTCATACCTTCTTTGATTCTCATTTTCCTATAGAATCTTCTCCAGCTGTTCTCCCTTATAGGGACAGTCTGCTCGAACGTGTCCAGCATACCTCTTACAGTTGAAGCACATTTTCCCAGGCCTTGTGCAATCCTCGCTTCGATGCCCTTTGTTTCCGCACTTGAAACAGTGTGCCTTGGGATTTTGCACGTGGTACGTTTTTATTCCAGCTGATTCGAACTTTTGGCCATGGATTGTTCCTCCAGCTGATGTTTCTCGAGCTGTTTCCTGCTGTATAATATAGTCCTTTAATTGACTTACTGACAACAGTTTGCCCGTTGCATTTTTATTTAGAAACTCTGTTTCTCTGACTTGTGGCAGATTCGAAACGATAGCTTCAAAAAAAATGCATCACGAATTTCTACATCGGACAAAGGTGGAGTATCGGGCAATTTATTATATAATCGAACTATATTATCGAACTTATCCCAAAATGCGGAAGCCTTTTCTTTATTCGGTCTGTATTTAATGTTATGGATCTGTTTTCTCAAACTTGCAGTAGATAAATTGATTTCATTTTCTTTAATTCTTTTACTTTCATTTAATAAATCCTTTGGATCTTTT
The DNA here is from genome assembly GCA_018906965.1 of Philotrypesis tridentata. Taxonomy (NCBI): domain Eukaryota; kingdom Metazoa; phylum Arthropoda; class Insecta; order Hymenoptera; family Pteromalidae; genus Philotrypesis; species Philotrypesis tridentata. Next base: position 99,894 of record JACCIB010000451.1, on the reverse strand, counting down.
ATATTAGAAACTTTATCATAATATGTCATATCTATTCTATTAATAATCAGATCTCTAACTCTGACTTTATCTTTTTCAAATTTTGATTCATCGACATTACGAGATATAGCATCCGAATCAATTACATACAATAGATCTGCAACAGTCAGTTCAGATTTAAGGAAATCTATAAATGAATCTATATTCGAGCTTGTAGTGAGTTTATAGTCTCTACGGAGAGAAGTTTGAGAAATTGTTGATTCAATTTTTATTTTATCAGTGACGCTTCCGGTGTCTCTTTGCAATCCAGCTTTTTCTATTTCAGCTCGTATCAATTCGGACAGATGTTCATTACTTACAGATTTTTTCGTCTTTTTAACCGATAACTCCTTGTTTAATCGAGCTGATGAGTCCTCATTCATTCGAATCTCTTCAGAACTCCAGCTTAGATGCCGATTAACTAGTCATTTATTTGACGAACAACAATCAAAATAAATTTCTCAAAGAATTTAAGGCAATTTTAATTAACCACACACTCAAGTGACGAACAACAATCAAAAGAGTATGGTTACTTCACCTATGATTGGTCTGTAAGTTTTTCAGTACACGCAGTGTAGCAGCAACAACATACACAACACTACAAATACCGGTCGACATTATAACTTGGGACTGAAAAGCATGCTATTCGAATTTCTTTTGAAATTCATTACGTACGTATTTAATTTTCATCCAGCTACTAACATTAGCTATAACTCGACCCTATAACTCGAGCTTTTACTTATTTCGTATTTATGACCACGTGACATCATAATACAGATACATCCAGCTTCATTTAATTCTGGGTAAATACATTCATCCGAATGTTGATCGCAGATCCCCAATTCCTGATCTTGAAGCAGTAGAAAAGATCTATGTTCTTCTGATCTGTTTGAATTAATCGAACTAATTAGATATAATCAAACTTTATTGAAGCTTACAATTTATTCAAGCTTTAAAATTCAAATTAATTGAATTTCACCGGTTTGCAATTTTGTTTTAAATAAATATTTTCTCGACTCGAAGGATCCATTCGCGCCGAGATTTATTTTAAAACATACTTATGTACTCCAGCATTTAATTTAATCGAGCAATTAATTTAATTTATGCTTTCAAACTTATTTCGCGTGTAATTGTGCTGAAAGTCAAGAAAAACCTTTCATCACTCTTACGAGTGTAGCACGCGCCGGCAGTATATATTTCATACTGTATCGCACTCTCTCACAGAGATCCAGCATGGCGCACCGTCAGCCTGTACAAGCGGCAACGACTCGACGCTCTCGCTCTCCAGCGCTTCCGCGTAGAGCCCAGTTTACTCGCGACGACCTTAGCGCCAGCGCCAGCGCAAGCAATGCACTCGCACTATCTCTCTCTCTCCAGAGATCCAATATGGCGCGACGTCAGCCTGTGCAGGCGACCACGACTCGCCGCTCTCGCTCTCTAACGCTTCCGCGTGGAGCCGAGTTTACTCGCACGCGCTCAGCGCCAGCGCCATCGGCAGCGGCAGCGCGATCGTCAGCGCCAGCGCAGACGGCAATACGCGCGGCATCGGCAGCGCTAGCGCAAACGGCAATACGCGTTCATCGGCAGCGCTAGCGCAAACGGCAGCTTTCAGCATAGCCTATACAGCAACAGCGGCAACGGCAGCGCGATCGTCAGCGCTAGCGGTCACTCGTTTGTTTTTCAAACGTCGGAGAAACTCGCGCGATTTTTCGGACTTTATTCTTGATCGAATTTTACACTCACCTCTCGTTTTGAGATCGTGCATGAAATTCATACTTTTCTTGTTGGCCATTTTCGAGCTGTCGGTGGCTATGAAAATCAGCAGATAAAGTCGAAAAATCGATGTAGTCGAGCAGATGTAGTCGAGCAGATGAGGAGGTGAATTCCGGTATCTCGAGCTGCGTCGCGTCGCACTGCACACTTCCGCTACACGTTGAGCCGAGTCGAACTGAATATTTCACTTACTCAAGCTAAAAGAAAATAACACTAAAATCACAGTCACACACGAATTCGACCTTCCGCGTAAACACAAGGCAAGCTTCTTCCATGCGCAGTGGAAGCGTGCTGGGCCCATAACCTGTTGGGGTTTTCCTTGTGTGCCGCAGAAGTAAATAAATAAGACAGAGAATTTATTTACTTAATATATTTATTTATTATTAGTAATCGAGCTGTGTCGTAAAGATAATTATAAGGGCGCTTGTTCTCCGGTCAAAGTCCGTCGGACAACTGAACTGTTCTGGCGCTCTTCAACGCTCAGTCCTTGAAGAGTGGGGGGGGGGCTCTAAGAGCTTGCTTGGTGCAGGCTGAAGCTGCTCGCTTCTAGATCCTGACACTACCACAGAAAGAACAATGCGAAAACGCAACCTGAGAGCCTTCGTGACCGGTGAGAGTAAAACTTGAAAACGAAGCTGGTACTTACAGACTCTCTGCTAGATCTCGCAAAACAGCTTTTCCGAAATACAGCGGGCTCATGTTGCCAGTGATATCTCGCACTCTCGTACACCGTTGATACTTAATTCTCCCGATCCGAGCTGTGCTCGACACAATCTCAATGAAGAAAGTAATAGCGAATCCTCAGTATTAGTTCTCGCCTCGCAACAAATTACTTTATAATAATTACTAGCTTTTTACAGAAAGTCGCTCGCAATCTACAGGGAAGACATCTATCGCGCTCGATAACCAAATCGAAAGGACATGGCATCACAGCGACGAGATAAGCCACGCGTCACATGCCCCCTTCCAGACGCAGAGTAGCCCTTACAGCGTATCAGCTCTCAAATACTCTCATCAGCATGCAAAAATGACCAAAATAAAACAAATGAGGAAAAAAATAAAATAAGTATTTCTTTACAAAATAAAAAGAAAAGAAAATAAAATTTAAACAATATGTGCTAGTACAGTTTGCTGCTATGTACAGCAAACATATACAAAAGAAAACAAAAAAAATTAATGGCAAAATAGAATAAACTTTAATAAAAGAAACAGGTAAATAAAAAAACACCATTGGCTCTCTTATACAAAGTATATTCCAACCACTACAAGTACTCAAAGTACTTATAACAGCGCACAATTCAACTTGCGGTTCTTACAGTATCTTAGATACCATTCGGTGGACCGCGTTTCGCATGGACTACCGGTGAATTTCCGTTTTCGGCTTCAGACTTTGCGAGAGTCACCTCGTCCCCCCTAGGAGCTCTCGTATCACGAGAAACGACGATTTGCGTTTTATGCGGCCTACCTCCACATCCACGTGGAACATCCACGTTTTAACTGAGCACAATATTTCGTCCCTCACGTTCATGATTCCTGCTAACGGTCGCTTCCTCGGTGATTAGAACCACTTCTTCTACAGGATTACCGTCTTTTTCATCAAAAACATCGACAGAATCCTCATCTTCACCTGAAACTTCAGTAAACGTGAGATTTTGTCCGTCAACGTATGGTTTGATATCGGCGACATGTATCTTTCCAAAGCATTCCCCTTGCTCGTTAATCATGGAATAAACATCTCATCCAACTCTATCAGTAATCTTGAATGGACCAGCATATTTCGATGTTTTACATTAATGCCTGAATAGCAGACGATAAGATATGATTACGCTTGCACAACAAGTCATCGATATTGAATATGACTTGTATGCGTTTCGCGTTACAATATTGTGCTTGCTTTTTCGATGCTCGGTCGATATTGTTTTCAACATCTAATTGCAAATCAAATCATTTACACATCCGCCGCTCTTCCCAATTATTCACTGCAATTTTCTGAGCTTCTTTTCTAGTAGCTTTCTCTTCTTCTCGCTTGGTACTAAGAGGTGGCGCAGGGTTTCTTCCCATGATCAGGAAAGCTGGACGAACTCCTGTAGACTCTTACACAGATGTTTTATATGCAAAGATTAACTCGGGCAAATATTTATCCCAGAACTTGTTCTCTTTCTCAATGAATGCAGTGATCATCGGTCATGATAAAAAAATGTATTATCGTGTGGCGATTAATGCTGTATTAATCCCAATGGCGTATTTGCTATTTTTCTGCAGGAAGGACGTAAAATGCATATGTTGTACATATGGGCCGAAATAGTATATTATGCAATGGGGGGGGGGGGAGTTCGGAAAGGGTATCTTTTCGAAACGAGAAATTTTTAGAGTGCTATAATGAGTTTTGTAAGAAAAATCGGTTACATAATAGTTCCATACAATATATACTGCGGGTAGAAAAGAGCGAGAGAGAGAGAGAGAGGGGGGGGGGGAGGGAGAGAGAGAGAGAGAGAGATCAGAGAGACTAGAACAGCTAAGAAGCTTAAGGACGAGACGGTTGATAGGTTGCCCATCATAAACTCATGAAACCGATAGTTTGAGAGCTTTTTACAAAACATTAACAAAACTAAGATAAAATTTAGACATCTAGAAAAAGACGATGTAAGGAAAATCTAATACAAGACGGAGCCGTTTAAGGAGGTATATAGGAAGAAGCTTTTGATTGTACCTATCTGAGTGCAGTCGGTAAAAGTAGTAAAATTCAGTGTAGTGATAAAAGTTACTGAACGAACGAAAAGATGAAAGAATAAGATACCGACAACGAAGTCAAATGATGCAGGGGATGAGCTACGTCAGCTATAGAGAAAAATATGGTTACAGAGCTCATAGAAATGCGCTAGGAACTTGAAGAGTTGAAACAAGCTATGCATATGTGAGTGCAAGCAACAGCTTTGCTGGTGATCTATGAATCCATCGACATCAGATTCGGCTGCTGAGAAAGTTGACTTGCTTCTACGTGTATTAGCAATTTTAGAACATGCGCCAAAAATCGAATCTTGTAATGTGAAAGGAACATTCCCATGATATTTTAGCGAAGACCTGATTTACTTTACATAGGCGTGGGTCTATGGGATGAAACAGATAGCTTCTGTGTACGGTTGGATACACCTGGAGTTGGTACTAGTATTAAAAGTCTCTAGATGAATTGACGACTACAGCGGCACGGACGCTTAGTTGTTCGCGATGAACTTCAATACAAAATTGGAGATGATTTTAACGAAAGAGCTAGTAGCCAAAATATTCCCGAAATGATTGGCAAAATGAAAAATAGCAGTTAATGTATCTATGTGTACGGTTCCATGATTGATTTATTAAATATATCGATTTGGACAGGTGTAACGTGCGACTTGTGCGGGTATGTGTGAGTACGCTGACGGTAGATATATTGCAATATTAAGATCGACTCAGAATTCTCATATGTGTCGTCGTGTTATTACTTTTGTAATCCTTCTTTCGGTAGCGAGTGTTGATTGGCCGCAGGTACCCCCACCATTTAGTTATTCAGATACTGCCATGATCGGCGGACGAGTCTCTATAAACCCTCGACTCGATCAGCGCAGTGCCTTTCACGACCAGATTAGGTACCGGTGTGCAACTAACCTCGTCATTATGACTTGCCGCTGAAGACTAGCCGTCTACTTGGAGTTATTGCAGAAGAATCTATGCGAGATCGTAAGAGGGTGTCAGGTACGATCTGTATGCTATCGGGGGTCTAGAAATCTACCGAACTCTGCAGACAAGCTTGGCAGTGGCATATTTGCTCCGGTTAAAGGTACATCTCAACTGCAGTACACTCCGACGAAAGGACCGCCAAGCATATCTGGCGTGTGTGGCTGAAGCCGCCGCATAAATAAGTTTAAAACCGCATGACAAGCTCGTGTAGTTATAAGCTATTTACACTCGCTAAAGAAAGAAGGACGCTTCAATCAACGGCGTGTGTTATAAACGTAAGTTGAATTATAACATGTTATTAAGAACTAGCGTAGGATAATAAACGAACGAATCTAGACTAGTATAGTACTCTGTTCGGATTTGCATCAATAAAACAAAACAAAGAACAAGAGTAAATATTTAGAAGTAACTTCATTTTTACTAATCCAGATGCCCTTCTTGTACTAACTTAACCCTACCTTAAGGGTTTATGACAGTGTTAAAATTTTGAAAATATTAATTTTTTTTTATTCACTTTTTTCACAGTTAATAGTCCGTCCAATATGGTCCTCAAAGCCGTTTTTTGCTAAAAAAATTTGCCTTGAAGACTCATAAGGAAGATTTGGCACTTTGATTCATCAGAATTGATGGTACGGTTCCATCAGAACCATGCGGCAAGCAAATAAAAGTGATGAAAATCATGATTTTTGGTAAGTTTTCTTTTAATGAAACCTTTAAAAATGTATGCCAAATAATACTTCTTTTAGTACAAGTTTCCATTATTGTACTTTGATTACCACGTCTAACAATTGGAAGTGTTTGTCTAAAATCACCAGATGTTACAATTATTTTACCACCAAACGGTATATGATTTTGACATAAATCTCTAAAAAATCTGTCTATTGCATCAAAGGCATGTTTATTCACTATTGATATTTCATCCCAAATAATTATATTAATATTTTTTTAAAAAATTCCATATTTTGATGTAGGACAAATGTCATATGTTAATAAATGGCATATGTGATTAATATTTAAGGGTAATTTAAATGTAGTGTGTACAGTTCTTCCATTAATTAATAAATTAGCGACAATACCAGTCCATGCTGTAGTTAAGAGAGGTATATTGTTTGAAATAAGATATCTAATTATAACATTGTGTAAATAACTATTTCCACTACCACCAGGTCCATCAATAAAAAATAATTTATTCATCGTGAACATTAGTTACGGGATTTATAATTAAATCGTATAATTTTCTTTGATCAATAGTTAAGGAATTTACTAAATTTTCAAAATTATCTTATTTATTATATTCTAGATATTAATAGTCTTCTTTCATACAATTAATATCGACATTGCTTGATATATTAAAAGTTTTTAAATTCATTCCTTGTGATATTAAAATTTTCTCAATGTTATTTAGAGCTTTTATTTCTGCTAGATTAACTGGTAAATTTGGATTCATAAAATGCAGTTTATATTTATTGTACAATTCAGATGCATTAATAGGTTTTTGAAATATTAAAATATATGTAAATAAATCACACATAGCTTTAGGAAATTTAAATATTGACGCTTCTTCTAAACAGTTGTCCTATTCTTTATCATTACTAATTATGCCTCTCATTAAGCAAGCATCTTCATATTTATCACAGATTATGTTATCAACTGTTCGTATGTCCGTAAAGGATTTTGCTCCGCTAACATGTAGTAGTAATAAACGTAAAAAAATGTTTCTCTTTTTTTAGGATTTACAAAATATATTCGAGATATTAATGATTTTTGAAATTTTTGTCTTTTGGTCCATTTTTTAAATTTTGAATTAAAAACATAATGGTACGGAATGTCATGGTATAAAAATTGTCTGGCATTTTCATCGTCTATATTTAATTTAAACCACATGCTGTTAATGTAATTTCGATATTTTTATTATCATTTCGTGTTCTTGTCCTTCTATAAAATAAACATAATTTTCATATTCATCATGAATGTGTTATCTATAAATTGCATACGATTGTTTATATAATTCTAATTCAAAAATGCGATATATAGCTTCTAGTGCACAAACATATCTTGTTGATAAATATTGTGTTATTTCATCAACACTATATGTATTTACTTGCTCATCATTATTTTCAGCATTTATATTACTTGGATCATTTTGATTATATAGTTTGATCATTTTGTTCACATAGTTCATTAGTTGATTAAATATACTTTATTTAAACTTTGAGTATAACTAAATTGGTATAAGCGAATCGAATGTTAAATATGTTTTTATATCTTCTGATATTAATTTTATAATATTTACTTTTAAAATTTGAACAAATAATAAATTTTTATTTTTTAGAATAAAATTTATTGTTACTTAATTTATTATGCAATACCTCATCAGAACTAAAATTTGTAGAAGCGAGCGAAGCGAGCTCATTGGCTAGTTATTTATTAATAGTATAAAAAAAATCTTTCTCGTACTTCAAATGTAGGTATTAAACATATTTTTAAATATTTTAAAAAAATTATATATACATTGTAAACAATTACATTGTAAACAATTAGATGTATGAATCATTAATTTTCAGCACTTTTTTGCCTTTGCCGCAAGATATCTCAGCATCCAGATGATGAATTGACACCAGACAGGATGTAAAATCTTCTGAATATGTTTCTTCACTGCTTGAGCGGAAGACTTTTCTACAAAAAATAAATTTTAAATGTTTAGTAACTCATAAGATGATTATATCAGTAATTATAGTGAATATTACATATATTCACATACGCAACATTGACTTTTACCTTGTATTAGTCAATTCCGCTCCGTTCAAGCAGGGAAGAAACATTAAGAAGATTTTCCATCCTGTCTGGTGTCAATTGATCATCTGGATGCTGAGATATCCTGCGGCAAAGGACCTAAAATCATAAAAATGGCAAAACTGAGAAAAATGCATTTAAAATTTATCAAGATGCTTATATATACTTATCGGGTAGTACTTACATGAACTGTTTAGCATATTTTTCTTATATTTTGGCATAAGATACCTACATATTAAGGCATATATAAAGACCCGAGTGCTGTATATGTAGATATACCAGTATCGAGAGCTGAAATTGAAATATAAATTTTTGATACGCATTCACAGTCAGTATGTTTCACATGAATATAATTGTTGGTATTGTTTACCCATGACTTTCCAGGATTATTAACAATCACAGTAGACTTAGAGCTGGTTGGAGACTATTTATCAGACAGGCATCTTGTACACATGATAATTATAGCCCGTACACCTAAAAATCAAGAATATACTCACAAAGAACAAATTCTTTACGAATCATATGTTGTTTATAGTCCAAACACTTATCTAAATTTGAAGACTAGTAGACTCAGAAGCTATCACAACAGCACAACATCCAGCTTACACTAAACTACAGACAGCAGACGAAACAGCTGATGTCTGACAGTCTGAATGCAAACTCGACTAAGTCGGTAAAACAGTGATTTCCTTTTCCATATGCTATGAAGTGTCTTTTTTCAGGCGGTAATTTAAATTTGCACGAATATTTTTTTACCCCTTTATAAGTTTGATTAAAAAATTACAAGACTAAATTTAAATCCTAAAGGACCCCGCACGGAACATATGTGTTTGTGGGTTCCTGTGAAATTGAATGAAAGTATGATATTTTAATAGATTATGACTTCCTGAACAAAAGTCATAATGGGCGCAAAGATGGAAAATAGACAGATTTTGAGAAAAACACGATTAAAGATCGCGATTTTGCTTAAGGTTAGAGAGATCGAATGCTATATATGTAGGGTATGTAAACAAATAACTATAGGTATATATACAAATAACTATAGGTATCTATATCGCGGCTTTCAAATAAAGATACAGAAAGCAATATAATAGAATTACACATATGCACTGCAACCCAGACTGGGATGCAAGTCATCCAGGTCACCAATGACCGAGTCCAGGTAATAATGAAAATAAGAATTATTAATATGAAAAAAATATTGCGGACGGCCAAGTATACAAATGGAATTCCTTTCGGTACATCGCTACCAGGGTAAAGTCGTATAGACGAATAGAGTTCCCGATGACGAAGTCCAGGTGGTCCGCTTAGTAATTCTTCGGTCTCCGCGACCGCTTGAGGAGACGAGGTGATAAAGATACCCGACGACCGAGTAGAGAGTCTAGAGAGAGGAACAGGGTCGCCGATTACACAGTTTAATTGGTGCGCTCGGTAGATTTTCAGCTAATCCGAACAACAGCTACCGGGAAGGTGTATAGGTAAACAGAGTCGCCGATTATGTACTCCAGGAGGTGTGCTCCGTAGATTTTCGACAGAACCCGAGTACAAGATACGTACATGATATCTTGGCGAATAGTGTCGCCGATTACGCACTCCAGGTGGTGCGCTCCATAGCTTTTCGGTAGAATGTGTGCACCAGGGACCGGGAAAGTATCTAGGTGAATAGGATCGAGGATTACGCACTCCAGGTGGTGCGCTCCATAGTTTTTTGGCAAAACGTGTGCACCAGGTGCCGGAAAGGTACCCAGAGGATCACGGTCGCCGACTACGCACTCCAGGTGATGCGTTACATAGTTTTTCGGCAAAATGAGTGGACCAGGTATTCACAAGGTGTCTAGGTGAACAGGATCGCCGAGTACGCACGTCAGGTGGTGCGCTCCATAACTTTTCGGTAACATGAGTGCACCAGGAGTCAGCAAGGTGTCTAAGTGAACAGGATCGCCGATTACGCACTCCAGGTGGTGCACTCCATAGCTTTTCGGCAGAACTTGTGCACCAGGTGCCGAGAAGATATCTGTGCGAACTGGTAAACTAAATACGCACTTTAGGTGGGGCGCTCCTTAGCTTTTCGATGCGCACCAGGTAAAATGGCGTGATAAAATGCTAGACTTTCCGACAGACCATTTGTGTGTTTGCTATTAGTCTCGCTGAAAATGCGAGATAAACTTGAACTATTGAACAAGCTAGTTTTGTCTGTACAATTGGCAATGTGAAAATTCCATGACTAAATACGAGAATTTTAAACAGTCTAACACAGTCTCTACGATTAATTTGGCAGCAAAGTGAGATAAAATGCGATACTTTCAGAGATACATTTTAGGATACTATTGGGGCTACTTTTTGGGATACTTTTTAGAATACTTTCTGCTACAATTCCTGGGATACTTTTTGGGAGATTATTGTGGTTTGGTTGGGATACTTTTGGGGATACTTTTTGGGATACTTTTTGAGATAAATTACGGGATACTTTTGGGGATACTTTTTGGGATGCTTTTTGGGATACTTTTTGGGATATTTTTTTGATACTTTTTGTGATACATTTCGGGATACTTTTGGAAATATTATTTGGGATACTTTTTGGGATACTTTTTGGGATACGTTTTGGGATCCTTTTTGGGATATTTTTTGGGATACTTTTGCGAATATTTTTCAGGATACTTTTGGAAATATTTTTTGGGATACTTTAGGGATACCTTTCAAAATAATATTTCAGATACTTATTGAATTCTTTTTGGGATACTTTTTGGAATACATTAGGGAATACATTTTGGGATACTTATTTCGACATTATTTGGGATATTATTGAGTTGGGTTTGGATTACTTTTCGGGATGCTATTTGCGATACTTAGTGGGAGACTTATCGAGATACTTTCAGGAATATTTTTTGGAATACATTTGGGGATACTTTTTGGGATACTATTTGAATACTGTTTAGAATACTTTCTGCGACAGTTCCGGGGATACTTTTTGGGGTATTATTGGTTTCGGTTGGGATTACTTTTTAGGATACTTTTTGGGGATATTTTTAGGGAAACTATTGCGAATATTTTTGGACTTTTTGAGATACTTGTTTTAACCCTTTAGGGATATTACTAGGGGGTTATGCTGAGATTACTTTTTGGGTTCATTTTGGGGATACTTCTTGGGATATTTTTCGGAATACTTTGTGGGATACTTATTGAGATACTTATTGGGATATTTTTCGGAATACTTTGTGGGATTCTTATTGAAATACTTTTTGGGATACTTTTTGCGACACATTGTCTTTTGTACTTTGTTTGATACTTGGATAGTTTGCCGACATACTGAAAAGTCTCGCACGCACTTTTTGCGGGACCAATCGCAGAGACAAAACTCATTTGCTGAAGAGTCTTTCCTTTTATCTAGCATTTTCTGCAAGACGAATTACAGTGATGCACTCCTTTAGTTGAAAAGCTATAGAGCGCATTACATGGAGCGCACAACCTGCTGCGTAATCGGCGACCTTGATCCTCTGGATACCTTCCCGGCACCTGGTGCACTCGTTTTGCCGAAAAATTATGGAGCGCACCACCTGGAGTGCGTAATCCGCGATCCTATTCACCTAAATACTTTTCCGGTCCCTGGTGCACTCATGTTACCGAAAATCTATGGAGCGCACCACCTGGAGTGCGTAATCGGCGATCCTGTTCACTTAGACACCTTGCTGACTCCTGGTGCACTAACGTTACCGACAAGTTATGGAGCGCACCACCTGGCGTGCGTACTCGGCGATCCTGTTCACCTAGACACCTTGTGAGTACCTGGTCCACTCATTTTGCCGAAAAACTATGTAATGCACCACCTGGAGTGCGTAATCGGCGACCGTGATCCTCTGGAAACCTTCCCGGCACCTGGTGCACACGTTTTGCCGAAAAACTATGGAGCGCACCACCTGGAGTGCGTAATCCGCGATCCTATTCTCCTAGATACTTTCCCAGTCCCTGGTGCACACGTTCTACCGAAAAGCTATAGACCGCACCACCTGGAGTGCGTAATCGGCGATTCTGTTCACTTAGACACCTTGTTGACTCCTGGTGCACTCATGTTAGCGGCAAGTTCTTGAGCGCACCAGCTGGCGTGCGTACTCGGCGATCCTGTTCACCTAGACACCTTGTGAGTACCTGGTGCACTCATTTTGCCGAAAAACTATGTAACGCACCACCTGGAGTGCGTAATCCGCGATCCTATTCACCTAAATACTTTTCCGGTCCCTGCTGCACTCATGTTACCGAAAATCTATGGAGCGCACCACCTGGAGTGCGTAATCCGCGATCCTATTCACCTAGATACTTTCCCGGTCCCTGGTGCACACGTTCTACCAAAAAGCTATGGAGCGCACCACCTGGAGTGCGTAATCGGCGTTCCTATTCAACTAGATACTTTCCCGGTCCCTGGTGCACACATTCTACCGAAAAGCTATGGAGCGCACCACCTGGAGTGCGTAATCGGCGAGCGTGATCCTCTGGATACCTTCCGGGCACCTGGTGCACTCATTTTGACGAAAAATTATGGCGCGCACCTCCTGAAGTGCGTAATCGGCGACCCTATTCGCCAAGATATCATGTACGTATCTTGTACTCGGGTTCTGTCGAAAACCTACGGAGCACACCTCCTGGAGTACATAATCGGCGACTCTGTTTTCCTATACACCTTCCCGGTAGCTGTTGTTCGGATTAGCTGAAAATCTACCGAGCGCACCAATTAAACTGTGTAATCGGCGACCCTGTTCCTCTCTCTAGACTCTCTACTCGGTCGTCGGGTATCTATATCACCTCGTCTCCTCAAGCGGTCGCGGAGCACGAAGAATTACTAAGCGGACCACCTGGACTTCGTCATCGGGAACTCTGGTCGTCTATACGACTTTACCCTGGTGGCGATGTACCGAAGGGAATTCCATTTGTATACTTGGCCGTCCGTAATATTTTTTTCATATTAATAATTCTTATTTCCATTATTACCTGGACTCGGTCATCGGTGACCTGGATGACTTGCATCCCAGTCTGGGTTGCAGTACATATGTGTAATTCTATTATATTGCTTTCTGTATCTTTATTTGAAAGCCGCGATATAGATACCTATAGTTATTTGTATATATACCTATAGTTATTTGTTTACATAGCTACATATATAGCATTCGATCTCTCTAACCTTAAGCAAAATCGCGATCTTTAATCGTGTTTTTCTCAAAATCTGTCCATTTTCCATCTTCGCGCCCATTATGACTTTTGTTCAGGAAGTTATAATCTATTAAAATATCATACTTTCATTCAATTTCACAGGGACCCACAAACCCATATGTTCCGTGCGGGTTCCTTTATTTTATTTTGAAGATTCAAAATAAAAATAAAATCTACGATTTTATAAAAATTAGTTATTTACAGTATGTAATGATTCAGTAAATAATATTTTTTTTTAAATAAAATTGCGTTTTCAAAAGGAGTTTGTAAACACATTTAATTTTACATTTTCTATGAAAAAGCAATTGTTTTAAATAATCAACAGTGCTATAAGATAAAATATCAATAATACGCAATTTTGAAAATTTGTATTTTTTTAGTATTTTGCCTATAACTTTGTAACGGAATTTTTTCGGACAAAAAGGACTTCAGCAGCGTATTCTACATTAAATTTGCCGTAAAAAAATCAAATAAAAAATTTTTTGATTTTTTTGAATTTAAACTCAGGCATAACCCCTTAAGTAACTATTGTCTTCAAGTTCCTTTACTAGCTGTCATTTGTTGTTTCGTCGAATTAATCAAATGAGTTCTGAAAATTGTGAAAATAAAGTGATTAAAAGGAAAAGAAGTGGAAAAAAATTATTTTTCCAAAAATTATTAAGCAATAGAAAGCAATTAATGGAGCAAATATCGAAAATCAAAGATCGTAAATTAGAAGCTGAACAAGTAGATAAATCGGAATTTCAATTAGAACTAGGAAGTAAATTTGATGATTTATTGAAATTAGTGGAAAAGCAATTATTATTAAACAAATTGAGTAAAAGTCAATAAATATAATTCAATACGTGTAGTGAATTAGCGTACAGAGGTTTAAATTGGTCAGTTTGTAAAGTGCATCGATGGTATAAATTAGCATAGTTGTTAAACGTGAAAAGTGGGTCGCGAGCGCGTGAGTGAGAAGTGCATATGCTCCTTTAATTTTTTTGTTTTTTTTAAAGCAGACATACTACTTTAATGTGTATACATCTGAACCACGGTCACAAATCGGTAGCACGGACACATTTTTGTAACGCGAACACATTGCTTTAACGCGGATATCTGAATTGGAACACAACTGAACCGCGGACATAAATTTTTAACGCGGACAAATCTATAACGTGGGTATACTGTTTTAGCGCGGACTAGTATATTTCAAGTGAATAGTAAACTATATATAGTTCATTAAATCAGTGATAAAGATAGTAAAATTGTTGAAGATTCTTTCCCATTTAAAAAATTAACTAGGGAACAAATTCAGAAAAATCCATCATTCAAAGAATATCTTGAAAAATCTTTAAACGAAAAGGTTTTTAGGAAAAGTAGTGAAATACAAAGATCACCTATAAAAAAGTCTAGTTCAGAAACAAATCAAATAGGATTTGTAGGAAATTTGTACAACACCAAAGTAAATAAAGCTATTTCAGAGGAATTTTTAGATACTACAAAGAGTATTTTGAAGGAAACATTTCAGGTTAAAAATAGTAATATGTATTCGAGTGTTGGAAGATTTCAAGCTGAACAAAGTTTAATAACAGGCACGTCAAAAGATATTTTACCTACATTTGATCACGTGTATAATTCATTGAGTGATACATGTTTTAAGAATATTGATGACATAAGTAAATAATAGGAAAATCTTAAAAAAACAGAAAATTTAGAATTTGACAAATTTTAAAATACAATAGTAAAATATATTACAACAACAGAAGTTCAAAATAGTAGAGAAATTTCTGATTTAGTTTCGCAAATATCTGATACATTCGATAATAGATCTGTCATAGAATAACATAATATATATAAATAAATAATATAAAATAGGAGGAAATTTCAGAAGTTAGTGAGTTTCAGGATACTAGTAAACTTGCTCAAGTAGAAATAAATTGGTCTAGTGAGAATTTATTGAACATGGTTTGAATTTATTCAACGAAATCCAATAAAGTTAAGTTTGTTTTTATGTGTTTTAAGTCGCATCCCATGTCGGTATTAACGCAACGGGGACATACAGTTTTATGCTCAGTGAAATATACACGTTGAACACAGTGAAATCCGAATCACTGGAGCTCAGAGGTATAGACACTGTTACGTTCTTTAATTGAATGAATCTATCGCTCGAAATATAATTTTTAGAAAAATAATGAATTGGTTGGTTTCTTCGAGCCACGAGAAAAATGTTTTTTTATTTTAAGAATATTGAGAAAAATGTTCGAAAAATTTACAATTGTATTTGTGTGGAGATTTGATTTTAAAAGTGAGAATCAAGTGGCTAGATTAATATAGACTCGTTACCCCTAGTAATGCATTTCGATTAAGTATTTTATATGACTTACCTTTGATTTTCTTCTTCTGATGTCTTTATTTTATTGTTTTCTCTGTCCTTGTCTTTTTCTTTTCTGTTTAACTGTGGTTTGGAAGGAACGATAGGCTTTTGAAATGATGCACTCGTTTTGCGTTTAATCGATAATATATTTGTTCTTTAATTCATAAGATAGTACTTTGTAGTACAGTGTAAAAATCTCAACCA
Source organism: Philotrypesis tridentata (assembly GCA_018906965.1). Classification (NCBI taxonomy): domain Eukaryota; kingdom Metazoa; phylum Arthropoda; class Insecta; order Hymenoptera; family Pteromalidae; genus Philotrypesis; species Philotrypesis tridentata. The sequence goes on along the minus strand of JACCIB010000451.1, from coordinate 83,837 downwards.
GTTAATGTACCGCGTGTTACGGAGTTCGGACTTAAACACGAGACTAATTAAAATAAGATGAATCTGACTCTTTTAGCCTGAATATGACGAGCCTGAAAGCCTGAATATGAGGACCAATTCGCAAACTGTAACGCTTAATAATCAGTTTTCAAAGTATAACGATTGCCGAATAAGTAATACTGCTGAGTTGTGTTACAAAATCACAGCTCGCATTGAAAATTTAATCATTCGAAGTCTATATCTTGATTCTCTTCATGTTTGGAATTTTGAAAAGCTAGTATTTTAATTTACAATTAATAGGTTTAAAAATCAATAACGTCGTAGGACGCTACACAGTAAAGCAAGCTATTACCGTCACTACGATTTGCCAATGAAGACTAGGACTGTAATAACTCCGTAATAACTCCAGGTAGAGTATACACAAGATCGTAAGAGGGTATCAAGGTACTACCTGTACGTTATCGGAGGCCCTAGAAATACTCTGAGCTCTGCAGGCAAGCTGGCATATTTGCTCCGGTTAAAGGTACATCTCAACTGCAGTACACTGCGACGAAAGGACCGCCAAGCATATCTGGCGTGTGTGAGTAAAGCCGCAGCTTAGATAAGTGTGAATTCGTGTAATTTAAGAACATTACACTCGTCCTAGAAAGAAAAACGCTTCGATCGACAGCGCGTGCTATAAACGTTGCGACAAGGCGCCCACACGTACACAAACAAGTACGAACGTCTAGTCCAACGCCGTGCACCCACACAAGCGTGCAAACGCACGGCAATGCGAGGATCGAGGTGGCAGAAGCCGCACATGAAACCGCTAGAGGGGAAAGGGGGAAGGAATTAGGAGAGAGAGAGAGGGACTCGAAGACACTCGAGTCAGCGCTGAACACAGCGCTAAAAAGAGAGAGAGAGAGTGAGTGAGAGAGAGAGAGAGAGTGAGTGAGAGAGAGAGAGTGAGTGAGAGAGAGAGAGTGAGTGAGAGAGAGAGAGTGAGTGAGAGAGAGAGAGAGAGTGAGTGAGAGAGATTGAGTGAGAGAGAGAGAGAGTGAGTGAGAGAGAGAAAGAGAGAGAACGACAGGTTCATTCAGGGCGTTCTAGTCCGTTCATCGTAAGTCGTTGGACGCAGATGAGACGGGCGGGGTCTTCCTACGTTGGCGCCTTCTGCAGCACGGCTACACGTGATGGTTGTTTTCCCACGTGAACGTTAGAAGTAAAAAGGCAGCTTTGGCGACCTTTATAACAGGCGAGCTCCCGAATCAAAGACCTAGACAGAAGGATTCGCTGAGAGTTATATTGTACTTCGTAATTTGCGCAAAGCCTTGGTATTGCGCGAATTATTTGTGTGAATGTTGGTTGTCTCTTGTGGCGAGCGAGCCTGTTGCGTCGCGAGAGCTCGGGCCGTCGGCCTAAGCGAATCGGACAATAAGAACGCGCGCTGTTCGACGGTAATGGAGAGCGAGAGCGCGAGGTTAGCTATGCGAGATCCAGCCGGCGCTCTCCTGCCCCGGCCGCTCCAGCTCGGACCTCGTTGCAGCTCGCTCCTGAGGGATGGATGAAGGATAAAAGGTCAGTGGGTCATTCTTTGTAAAGCTGAGTATCCCTCGTGCATATGCATGCAGCTCTACGCCTGGTTTCGCGAACGCGGAGTTTGTTACCTCGCGAGTACGTGAACACCGGCGAGCGTGGATATCTCGGATGCCATGATATCTCTATTGCTTAATGTCTTTTGATAGTTAAGGTACTTTCGTAGTGCGAATCAGTGCGTGAACGGTGTCTACCTCGCGTTATCTACTACGCGGATATCTTCGACGAAGGGCTATTTCGTACTTCCGGCGCAAGTGAAGAGATATCTCGTGTGCAGACAAAGGGGTTTTAGGTTACAGCGTGAGGGATGTTGTAAGTCGTCGAACGCGGACAGGCTCTCGGCTACACTTAAGTTACACGGGCGCGATCGAACTAGAGGTGGGCGATCACTTCCATAGGTTTAAGGATCGAGAGAAGAGTCGGCGGACAGTGAGGATATCTTTTATCAGTGACTATCTTAGCAGTCTAGAATTAAGTTGCGATTATACTGGCATGCGGTATTGGAGTTGGTTGAGTGGAGAAGGAACGTAGTTATGCGTCGAGTTATTTGTGTAAAAAGGGAATGGATACCTCGGGGCTGTCTTCACTCATATGCAAGTAGCATTAAGTCTGTGTGAATAAATAGTGCACTAAAATAAAGATATCCGAGTGGTGTTTTACCGTGAAACGGAACTGAGCTAGACGGCCACGACCCCTCGGCCTTGCTCCCGACGAGTTTCGTTGGAAAGACTCTGCCGTTCTACGGAAAACGGTTGGCGCCTATCGGGAATCGAGGAGAGATTCCACGGGAGCAAGGCTGGTACGTAACGTGCCGCACAGTGTGATATTAGGAAAAGGTGGAGGGCTACGGCTCAATCCACAGCGCGCGTGCGAGCGGCAAACGACTAATGTAAGCGTGCCGAAATGCGAAGCTATGTAAAAATTTATAAATATTGTATGTAGAGCCAGACAAGCGTGTAAGAGAGTTTCGAATTTCGCGCGAGTCTCGAAGAATCGAAAAAGAGGGTGCGAGAGTGTAAATGTGCTATATGGTGCAGAAGCGTGTAATTTTGTGATAGGCGCGAGAGAGTGAATTAACGGAAAGTGAGTGTGAGAGAGTGAGATAGAGATAGACGCCACGAACCAGTGTAGCTGCTGAGCTGCTACGAGAGTCGGAATCCATTGGACCTTTGGAGTGACCTGAGCGACGACAGAGAGAAACAGCATCCAGAGCGACCAGAGACAGTGTTTCCCCCCATGTGTATTTCCGAGCAAGTTATAGCTTTCTTTCGCGTGCGCTTGAACAGGGAACGAGAAATCGTCAGCACGCGTCCGCGAGTTGTGAAGCTAATCGATCTTTTTTTTAAATAAATTACTTTATTCTGCGTATTCCCTTCCCTATACATCTCGCCTGCGACCCAGAGCACAAGGAGTTTCTAGCCGTCAATTCAAGAGTAGCCAGATCGCGATCTCGGGCGTCCAATACCATTTAAATACGATTTCGCGATAAACCTGAATAGGTATCATTACGTGGTGCCGAGCCTTTCACACGGACGGTAAATCCACCACGTGACAATATATATATATATATATATGAGGGGGTACCCCCTTGCTGACTTCGATCGCCAACCTCCATAGCTTCAATTTCTAATTTTTCGCAGACCTTTAACTTATCATTTCAAATCATAAAGATTTCACACTCCTGCTATATTTCCAATCATGACCTTCCCCCTCCAGCTATGTCGTAGTTCCTATACAACCCTCTGCCTATTACCTTCCTCTATGACTTTGAGCTCCCACCTATCATCTCCAACTACAACCTCAAATATCCACCTATTACATTAAGTCACCCTTCTCCTATCGCTTAGATCTACCACCTACGACGTCGAATGATAATCCCTTCACTGTCTATGTATCGCCTCCACTCATGATGCCTTCTTCCTTCACTTATCGTCTTCAATCATTATCCCATCATCCTCCAGCTCTTATCCCCGTATATTGTGAACACCCTCAAGTAATGATTAATCTAACGACGATCAACCGCAAAAAGAGTCATTTTTGTCAGAGTGAGGCGAAATATCTAGGGGTAATTGTCAACAAAGACGCATTTTGTCCGGATCCCGAGAAGATCGCCCCCCGATCATCGATTATCCAATACCAAAGTATTCCATTCAGGTGATTCATGGGAATGGCGGTATGGTATCTCCAGTTCCATAAGAATTTTGCTGACATTGCCAGACCGCTTTTTGATTTGACGAAAGCGAAGACGAAAGAGAATTTCGTCTGGGGTAAAACACACCGTCATGCATTTGAGCAGATAAAGATACTGATCACATCTGCTCCTGTTCTACACCATCCGGATTTCTCTCTACCTTGGCCTTGGTCTTGGACACTGGTCTTGGGAGTGTGTCAACTCAGACCATTAACGACAAAGAACGAGTGATAGAGTTTTACAGTCGAACGATGACGTCAGCCGAACGATACTACTCGGCCACGGAACACGAATGTCTCGTAGTGCTCTGGGCGATCCGGAAATTTCGCCCGTACGTAGAAGGTTACCGTTTTCTCGTTATCACAGATCACGGCAGTCTCAAGTGGCTCAGTTACTTGCGTAACCCTTCGGGTAGATTGGCAAGAAGGGCTCTTGAACTGCAAGAATATGACTAGTCTATTGAACATCGAGCAGGATCGTCTCACTTAGTTCCAGTTGCCTTGTCACGAATGCACGACTATGACGACGAATTAGAAGAAAATCATCTGGTTTTTCCTGACATCAGCCCGACGTGAAGAGGTGATTGAGAAACAACTCGAAAATTCAGGTTAGAAAATTGTCGGCAGCAAGTTATATACATACCGGCCGAATGCATTCGTCGATGAAGTTTTTGAGGAGGAAAATACCTGGGAACTAGTGATTCCACAAAAGAAATGAGAGCAAGCTCTCATTGAATGTCCCGGCCAGTCAACTGCCGGCCACTTCGGTCGTAAAAAGACTCAACAACGAGTAGTCTTATTATATTATTGGCAGTCGATGTATAAAGATGTAAAGAACTACATTCGAACTTGCTCCACCTGCCAACAATGTAAACCTGAACAGCGTAAACCTCATGATCACATGGGCAATTGCAATTTTTCTCGACCGTGGGAAACGTTGACTGGAGACATTATGGATCCCCTACCGAAATCGATCCATGCCTTTGAATATCTGTTAGTATTTCAAGACATGTTTACGCGATGGGGGGTCGAGTGTATCCCCGTTCGGCGAACACTCAAACCATTATAAAACAATTAAAGGAGCAGATCTTTCTACGGCTTGGTACTCCGAAGGTATCTAACTCGGACCAGGGTTGGAACGAATTAAGGTGACGCCGTATCACGGGAAAGTAGATATCTGTTTAACCTACGTTTTCGTAATTCCAAGTTTTCTCAAAAACGGTAGTTCCAATCGTTAAAAAATTTTAGGAGATCATTTATAATAACGAAATCTAGGGGGGCAAGTCTTCTTTCATTGAAATACGATAAAAATCATTTTTCTGTAATTGTTCACTTATCGACCTCATGAATGCTTTCGCACACCACACAGCATGCTTCATCTTTGAAAGCTAATTGTGAAGTCTAAGTTTATATTTGGTAAAAACGCCGACTTGTCCCCGCTCACTGGTATAACAACGAATATTTACAACATAGCCAAGGCAGTATTAGTTAAATAACACGACTGAAAACTTGGAATTGCTCCGCGACTTTACAGGGACACTGATTAGCAGAAGACACATAACTGGATTTCACAAATTCGCTCTAGATGAGTTACTTAGTATAAATAGGTGCAAAATAAGACTTTTCCCCCCTCACTGTAATAATAAGTAACCTCCTCAGTAACGTTCTAAGTATGAAATAAGTGTAAATTTGCCGAAAACCTGGAATTACTCCGCAAGGTGCACGATCGAGGTCGCTAAGTCGTAGCCATGTTTACTATTCGTTTCTGATCCTACCATAAGAGGGCGCTTGCGTAATATTCCTGACCACTGATTTCTCCAATAACTTTGACATTATCAAGTGTTCATAGGTAGATGGCAGCACGAGTCTTACATATTGCCATTATAGAAAAAGGTGAAGAATAAAAAATATTTTCGTTATATTTATTATTTGTTTCTAGTTAATTTTGTTTAATAAATGTTTCGATTTGGTTTGTAATATCAAAATTACAAATATAAGATTCCGTTATCCTTCGTAGAGGAAACACTGGATGATAATTATTTTTAAACATAAATAAACATTCTTATTGAAAATTATCAGAAATATCTTTTCTATTTTTTATTTATAGTATCAACTTTGTATCGATAAATTATTTTAACCGATTTTTAATAACAAAATTTATATTCAAGGGTTTTGTACTGTTCTCCTCCCTAGACTATCCCCCTGATTCTGGCAATATTTGAATATTTATAAGCAGCCTGATTTAAACAATTATTAGAAATGTATTCTTTATGCTAATTATTTAATCGATATAATTATTTATTTTTTTACCAATTAATATTTTAACATATTCCCAATAACAAAATTACAAACATAAGGTATCCTACTGTTCTCCTCCCTAGACTAAACATGGAATGTACACTATTTTGAAGCATGAATAAACATTGATACTGCAAAAAAAAATTACAAATGTCTACGCATTATTTATCGCAAGCATCAACATTGTAGAGATAAATTATTGTAACCGCATATATTACTGTGTATTTTTGGAATGGTCGTAATGTTGTTTTTCTTAAATGAATGTCGCACCCGCTCATAGAAACCATCGATGTACGGTATGCTAATGTGATTGTTATATGTATTGTTTTTGGCACATTGCTCTGGTTTTTTAATTATTCTGATTGCAGATAATCGTTTTTTGACGTATTTTTCAACGAAAACAGAGGGGTAATCATTATCGAATAATAGACATTTTACAATATCAATGTTTTTCTGATGAAAACATTTATCCGATAACTTCACCGCCCTGTCAACTAGATTATACACCATGGCAATTTTTTGACTTATCGGGTGTTGCGTATTAAAGTGCAAAAATCTGCCAGAGAAGGTTGGTTTCGTGTACCAAGCATCAACATTGTAGAGATAAATTATTGTAACCGGTCTGTAATAGCAAAATTTCTATTCAAGGGTTAGGTTTTGTGCTGTTCTCCTCTCGAGACTTCCTACTTGACACTAGCATTATTTTGAGTAAATAACCCGCCAACTATTCCATTATATGTTTCATATACAAAATACTCGACCCAGATGTATCTAAACAAGAAAACAAAGTATGTGTTGTATTAGCATATCAGTCTATCAACTTTCGCACGCTTCAAAAATAAAAAAATTGGTTATGTGCATCTGTATATCTATATTCATCTCTGCACCGTGCGTGCGAGTCAACGCAGCTACACCTGACGCACAGCTCACAGCTTTATAACACAGCTGAAGCTTTCTGATCAGGTCTTTTTTATAATAGGACTAGGATATGTAAAGAAGTAATATTTCTTTATAATATATTTATAACAAAACATGCATTTAATAAAATGAAGCTTATTAATGATTATCAAAAAACCATGGTCATTTAAGTTACAAACAAATATACGTTGTTAACAATTTTAATTCAATATATTTAGTATATGTCATAGGGACATGCGATGTACAATGGTATCTCTATACTAGCAGCTAGATAATTGTCCTTTTTATGTAAGAACTGTCTCACACAAGAGCTTAATTTTATAACTGAAGAATATGTAATGCGCTGTATCTGCGCTCATTTCTCGATGGATTGAGCTGAAACTTGTTTTGAAAATATTCGTGTTTAAAGATAATATAGGCAACTTTATCCGTTTTTTACAATTTTTAGACAATTTCTGCGATTAAGCTAATTTTTTTTACTCAGTCAATAATAGCTAGACTGCTGTAGGGTCGCTTGGAATATCATGCGAAGTATACAATGAGGATTGGCGGTCTTACCTCTTGCCGCTCTCTGTACAAGTTTTCCAACATATGTACATTGTACATACATGCTCGAGGTGCAAATAGATACTCCTTGTTCGGGTTAAGGGGTCAAGACTGTGTTAAATGCTCAAAAAAAAAAATATATATTAGACCATGTGACTAATAATTTTGTCAATTAAATGAAAAAAAGATTTTTTTACCTTAAACTAGATGTATTATAGATGATCTTCATGGTCTCAAACCTGGGAATATGTTTATCTGATTACCTGAAACAATTCAATAATGTTTATTTAAAAAATTGAGAATTTTAAAGTTTTTTTTTTACTTGCCGCAGCTTTCCACAGCATCCGGTGAATCTATTGAGACCCTGCAGGTTGCAAATTTTTCCTCTTTTGTGTCCTCACAAACTGTATGGAGCAGATTTCTGAAAAAGATTGATTAAAAATAATTAGATTGTTATATATTAATATAATTAGTAATTTAGTGAATGTTACATATGTAAACATACATAACATTCACTCGTAACTTATCTTTTCCAATTCTGCTCCATTCAGTTTGTGCGGAAACATCATAGCAACTTCTCTGCCAAATTTGAGCCAGATTGGTTGACCGGTTGCTGAGAAAAGCTGCGGCAACTGACTAAAAATCTGGAAAAGCTCGAACAGAGAAAAAGGCATTTAAAGTTTTAGTTAATATTTCATTAAGTAAAGTGTACTTACAAATTGTTCAGCGTATCCAGGCCTTCTCAAGTCCAAAAGTGGTAATCATTGTACTTATTTAGAGTACAATTGATGTTGATCTGCCACATATTTGCTCGCCTCCCTAGAAAATAATCATTTTAATAACTTAAAAATTGTCTAGTATATTTATGAGTAATTTATGATATTTTACTACTTAAAACAAATTTCGGTTTTAATAGTAGTTTTGATACTTACAAATTTGGCTGTCACTCCAAGCAGACTAGAATGTCCTGTGTTGAGGTTAAAAAGCCTTGTCCAGATGCTTTCATGGAAAATGAATCAAACTGATCAGCTGATCAGCTGTAACTGAAAATTGGAGCAGACTATCAATTACAATATGCCTAAAGCATCTTGTGTTTTTCTGCTGCAAAGATGCATGCAGCTTTACAGCAGAGGCAAAAATTAAAAAGATGCAGCTTCCCTTTTTTTGGGGGCGGAGGGGGGCTTACTAACTGTGTGGTAAGTGTGATGAAAAGTGAAAAGTGTAATAAGTGTTATTAGTGTTTTTGGGTTAGGTGTGCAATGGAGTGTACAGTTGAGTGCATGTGTTTTTTGTATGTATGATGTGTTTGAGTTAGTAAGCCCCAGGTCCATAGGAGTCTTCTTCTGGGTGCTTCCTTTTTCTTCTTGCTTGACGTGCCTCAAGCGTTGATTCTTGAGCTCTTCTATTGGACCAGAAAAGGCGTAGCTCATCTGCACTTTTGGCCCAGTCTACTGCAGAGGATCCTGGATGGACGTCGAAACTCTTCATGATGTTCAGTACTCCGGCTTTTCCATCATTGAAGGAGGCAACTGCTATGTAAGTACCAATTTCTAAGACTACAAGACCGCTAAAACTTTCCTTGGGGATGAGCTTCCAAATAGATTGGTTGAAGTTTTCGTTGCTGTTTTGAGTAAAGCCTCCAACGCATCTCCCAAGCAAGTCTGGCTGTGTCAAGTCTTCGTAAATTGGCCTTATTGCCTCCATAATAGCTGCCGGAATACTATTCTTGTGGTGAAAAGTCTTCAGCTTCTTGTTAGCTTTGGCTACTTGCCATTTACACCAGCTGTCGGATCCTGGAGGACAAAGGTGGTGTCTTGGCTCTTGATCTGTTGAAAGTTTATGATAAAATGTCGCCCAAATGGCATTTGACATTTTATCTGCTGAATCTTTATGGCCTCTGATGGAATTGCCATAATACCTTGTCAGCTCATCAATCCTTTGAGCTGTTAATCGGTTCTTCCCACCAATGCCAGCACCGTCACTTAGCTTTTGGCCAGCTAAACTTTTCTTGAGGTTCCGTAGTCTCGTTCCCATCCTCTTCTGAACGTGTCCTACACATTCTTTCTTCTCAATTACGAAGTCATCCCCATATGGCTTCGTGTCACACAAGGCCTTGTATACCTTGGAGTCGCCATCTCCAATATAATTCTTATACCTGACTCCATGGATTTTCTCAGATCTCTGGAACATTTCAACGATACCATCCACTTCCATTTTTCCAGAGCTTCCTTGATGGTTGGCTGAGCACTGATCTTGATGTGTCTCAAACCATTCTCGATATTCCTCGGTGTCCTTGTCTTTCTGCAGTTCACAAGCTTTGCAGAAAGATTGCTTTGGCGCCACATCAATCACTTTGCCATTATCATTTCTGATCAAAGTGGATACGCCTTGGAGGGAAGAAAATCCTCTTTTCCTCCAAGAACCATCGCCAGACACCGATGTACATGGATTTTCTTGAATTTCACCTGAAATTTCACTGCAGTCTTCCTGTAAAGCTGCTTTCATTGACTCTTCAGCTACTTTTTCACTAGCTATTTTTAATTCATGATTAATTGTTCCAAAGTGACTGTGTGCAATTGGAGGCAAGAAATCCATAAGTCCACAAAAAGTTTGTAAACCAGTGTGCCCGTGTCCAAGAGCTCTCATAGCTAAAACTACTCGTCGATTAATTTCATAAGCATTGGCTTTCTTTCCAATGTGTCTGCTGGAGTCAATGAAAGTAGCTTTAGCGCACTTGCTGCAAGTGACAGAGAGTTTGCTACCAAGTCCTCTGGTAGAAACTTCATAAAAAGTGATGTCACCGCCACAAGTTTTACAAGCCAGACAGTCCTGTAATCCAGGTAAAAGCAAGGAAATGTCAAATATCCTATATTCTATAGGACCTGCTTCTATGTACTCTGAATTTAATTTAGCCTTTGATCTCGATACAGGAATCTCTGGCTTGGCGAAAGACTTATCTGCTGTTCCAGATGTCGAAGGCTGCATACTGGCTGTCGACGTAGGCCTTCCTCCAGATGTAGAAGGTTCAACATTTCCTTTAAACCCTCTTGCTGCCTTCTTCTTTCTTCCAAATCTTCTTTTGCCATGTGCAGATGAGCCAGCCTTTCTGTTTCTTGAGTCCTTGTTTCCACTCATTTTAATATTTTATATAAAATCTGATTTTATAATAAAATATTTGTGGGACACTTATAAAAAAGCACACTTAGAAAAGTTCGTGCAAATTTCTAAAAATTATTAACTTTGTGTTAGAAGATACTAACTAAAGTTATTTTAATAATATTTTATTTATTGATATTTGAATAATCAAATAGAATAAATATTTATTATTAAAATAAGCCAATATAACCTTCTTTCACTCAGTGGTAAAGTAGGAATCTGATTCCTACTACTGCGTGCAGAGTAGCTAGTATACCTGCGTCGGTAAGCGCCAAATTTGAAATTTGCTAAAATTCAAAAAACTTTTTAATTCGTTTTTTTTTAAATTTTTTTTAGTAATAATAAGGATTAAATAAATTTTTGATACCATAACAGGCACTAAAAAATTAATAACGAGAAAAAAGTGCAATTTTCGGAATTCGTTATTTTTATTTTTTAACATTTTTTTAGTTTTTTGCCTGTATCTTTTTCAAAAAATTTTTTTTTGTAAAGCGGGTTTCGGGAGCTTATTCTTGAACAAATTTCCTATCGAACTATGAAAAAAAAAATCGATTTTTTCATAGTTTTAACACAGTCTTGACCCCTTAATGGCGATGCAGGGTCGATTGTTAGTGAAGATGAGGGATTAGACAGTCCTCGAAATGGTTGGCTAAGAATATTTGTAAACAAAGGAATTTTTACTTAATGATATGTTTAAATTAATTTTCTAAACATTTATTTATTTATTTATTTATTTATACGAACAATTTACCCTTATACAAAAATAAAAAGTTTATTTTATAAACTTGTCTTATGCTACAAGGGTGATGGTAAACAGTTCGATTCAATCCGAGTAAATATAACATTCATAGAGTAAATATAACAAAGTTTTAACGTTGATTTCGACGGCCCGTCATTTTAATACAAACAAGGGACTTTTAACTCAAGATACATATATTACTGTTTTCAAAGTCACTCTTTCGATTGATGGTGTCCAAAATTTCTGAAAGTAAAATTTAACCTATTATTTTTAAAAAAATATTTAAAAAATGTACTTTTTGCAGTTGCATTTATTTAAACCTTATTTTAACAATGTTTCGAATATCTAGACAACTGTTAATGTCATAAATATGTGATCCCGATAATTAGATTTCAAAAATATGCATCGGAAAATTTTGATTGTTATCGTTATCCAATTCAAAATGGCGCCCGAAATCAAAATTTTTCTTAACATTCACAGATTTTTTACTCTGAAACTATGGACTTCCATACAAATTTTCTAAGAATAAAAATGTCTAAGAATTAGTCAAAGAATGCTCTCAATTTTTTTCAGATTATTTAAGGACGTTTTTCGAATTTACGATCTTTTTATTTTTTGAAGAATCGAAAATTGCACTGGACCAATCTGAAAAAATTTGAGTTTTCTTTCACTAATTCTTGGAAATTTTTATTCTTTGAAAATTTGTATATAAGTCCATAGTTTTTGAGTAAAAAATCTATGAATATTAAGAAAAATTTTGATTTGGGACGCCATTTTGAATTGAATAACGATAAAAATCAACATTTTCCGATGCATATTTTTGTACTCCAAACATCGGAACCACGTGCTTGTGACATTAAAAGTTGCCTAGACACACGAAACTTTATTCAAATTAAGTTTGAAAAAAATCCAACTGCAAAAGGTGCATTTTTTTTAATATTTTTTGAAAAATAATAGTTTAAACGTTACTTTTAGAAAATTTTGACACCACCTATCGAAAGCGTGATCTCGAAAACAGTAATATATGTACTTTGAATTAGAAGTCCCTTGTTTGTTTTAAAATGATGGGCCGTCCAAGTCAACATTAAAATTTTGATCGTTTGAGCTGTAATCGGTGAAGTAAAATAAAGGTAAAAGGCTGGCAAGTATAAGGTCGTCTCTTCATGTAAAAATTAAAGATTAAGTTTACAACTCTTGATAACCTTAATGTAAAAAAAACTCTTAATAACACTTATGTAGACAAAACCAAACTTTTATTAACATTCATACAGACAAAATAAAAATTCTTAGATCTTACTCTAAAATTCAACTTTAATTTTCAAACTTCGACAACTCTTATGTAGTCGAAATTATAAATGCTGTATTCTATACAGTTATTTAATTATGGAAATTAAAGATCTTGATAACACTTATATAGACAAAATACTAGTAGCTTTACTGCATACTCTTAAGACGTGTTGATATTATAATCGTCAGATCAACAAATAATATATCTTCTTTCCTCTTGTAAATAAGTGATCGAACACAAATACTGGAAGAATATGTGATACTTATAGATCAAGTTGGAAAACAAATAATTATGTTAGGATGAATGTCTTCTTTTACCTCTGCAATGAGTTAATCACAATCACTCAAATCATGATGCTTATACATTAAGCTAAAAAATCCGAAACTCTCATGTATGAAAATATGAACGTGTAACCATCTTTGCGTTAAGGGTCTGTTGGATAGATTACCATTTCTTTAGTGTCACTTCTCCTTCGATTATCTATACCTTCGATTTGACATAAATTCTCATTTTCATTTTAAGAAAAGAAAGTTATGATATCAATAAATAAATTGGCAAGTTTTTTGCTATAAAAAATAATTGTTTTCAAATAAATAAATAACCGATTAAATTGAGGAAGGATTATAAATATATGTGTTCATATAAACACTCAATCCAATTGCAGCATGTGAAAAGGTGGATAGCCTGTGAAAAGGTACAGTCGGGTACAATTAAAACTTTGAATAATTGCGACTGCTGCCACGTTCTGTACATGTAATAGAATGGTATGATGTTCTTACATGACATTATCACATGACAAATGTGCCCATAATATGTAGTAATATCATGTTTGTCTAAAATTATTATGTAATTTAACAAGATTGTTTCGCATCATGAAAACTTTTTCATTTATTTATGGAAGCTGAGAGCGGATGTACAATCTACTCTACTTAGTAATTCAGTAAATGTATTGCTATCCTTTTTTCATTCAAAATCTATGTCTAGGACGATTATATACAATTATATATGAGATTTAAATTCTGTTGATTTACATACATTTAAAAAAAACAGGAACAAATTCTATCATGTAGAACGCAATTGTTTGACGGAAAAACTTGCCGCCCCGTCCTATCATAGATAATCGATGAACCACTAAATGTCAGTGTAATTATCAATATCATAAAATTTTTAATATAGCTAATTTATCGTCCTATTATCCTATAATGCGTAATACTCAAATCATTATATTAAACTGTGAGACCAATGGCCTCAAATAATAAAAAACAATGGAATTTTTTAATTAAGTAAAGATTTGAAACTAAAAGCTGTAAACTACATAAATATTAATTTAAAACTTTTAAACTTGATTTATTTTCCAACTAGAGTCATAGAAATTTATTTTATAACATTTTTTTAATATGTAATAATAGTTACAATTATTTTTAATCAACTTCCTGCAATCTTCCGATAATACTAACAGAGGTTTGTAAAACATACATACAAATAACCAAAAATGAGCTTAGAATGATTGCAAGATTAAGTTTGAATTCTTCAACAATTCGTCAAGGACAGTAATAAATACATATAGAATGAAAAATCAATTCAGAGATTTTTTAACGGTGTTTCATTAACAAGTTAATTTGGTTAACCTTGCATAATTTAAAGATGGTATACATCGTTATCTATGATAGGACGGGGTGGCAAGTTTTTCCGTCAAAAGATTGCGTTCTACATGATAGAATTTGTTCCTGTTTTTTTTTAAATGTATGTAAATCAACAGAATTTAAATCTCATATATAATTGTATATAATCGTCCTGGACATAGATTTTGAATGAAATAAGGATAGCAATACATTTACTGAATTACTAAGTAGAGTAGATTGTACATCCGCTCTCAGCTTCCATAAATAAATGAAAAAGTTTTCATGATGCGAAACAATCTTGTTAAATTACATAATAATTTTAGACAAACATGATATTACTACATATTATGGGCACATTTGTCATGTGATAATGTCATGTAAGAACATCATACCATTCTATTACATGTACAGAACGTGGCAGCAGTCGCAATTATTCAAAGTTTTAATTGTACCCGACTGTACCTTTTCACAGGCTATCCACCTTTTCACATGCTGCAATTGGATTGAGTGTTTATATGAACACATATATTTATAATCCTTCCTCAATTTAATCGGTTATTTATTTATTTGAAAACAATTATTTTTTATAGCAAAAAACTTGCCAATTTATTTATTGATATCATAACTTTCTTTTCTTAAAATGAAAATGAGAATTTATGTCAAATCGAAGGTATAGATAATCGAAGGAGAAGTGACACTAAAGAAATGGTAATCTGTCCAACAGACCCTTAACGCGAAGATGGTTACACGTTCATAATTTCATACATGAGAGTTTCGGATTTTTTAGCTTAATGTATAAGCATCATGATTTGAGTGATTGTGATTAACTCATTGCAGAGGTAAAAGAAGACATTCATCCTAACATAATTATTTGTTTTCCAACTTGATCTATAAGTATCACATATTCTTCCAGTATTTGTGTTCGATCACTTATTCACAAGAGGAAAGAAGATATATTATTTGTTGATCTGACGATTATAATATCAACACCTCTTAACAGCATGCAGTAAAGCTACTAGTATTTTGTCTATATAAGTGTTATCAAGATCTTTAATTTCAATAATTAAATAACTGTATAGAATACAGCATTTATAATTTCGACTACATAAGAGTTGTCGAAGTTTGAAAATTAAAGTTGAATTTTAGAGTAAGATCTAAGAATTTTTATTTTGTCTGTATGAATGTTAATAAAAGTTTGGTTTTGTCTGCATAAGTGTTATTAAGAGTTTTTTTTACATTAAGGTTATCAAGAGTTGTAAAATTAATCTTTAATTTTTACATGAAGAAACGACCTTATACTTGCCAGCCTTTTACCTTGAAAAGGTTTGTTTGGGGGGGGGGGAGAGATTTCACTACTTTTAAAAGGTATATAATATGTAAATTACAAAGAATAGTTAACATCAACTAAATAAGTAACAAATTTAAAATATTAATGTACATTTGCTCATGGATTATTGTAATAATAATAATAATTATTTTTTAGACACTATCTGTAGAGTAAATAGTTTTTTTAGATCATTATTATTTACCAAGAAATCTATCTTTTCCACACCACCCTCCAGGTAAATAGAATAGCGCGTTTTTTCCTTTATTGACACTAAATTTTATGTTAAGTTCCATAATGATTTGTTTCGCAAATATACATCAAAGAAATCTGTACGTCTAAAATTATTGCTAATTAATTAACTGATAACTGCTTTCTCGAAAGCATTTGTACGTTACGTATACTATTGTCATGCAGACAATGAGTGATATAGCATTTTAATATTTATACAAGTTTATATCGTATCCTTTACAATTGTTCAATCTATATTATGGAATAATGAAAATAATATTTAGAATAAAAAGAAATATATGTAAGTTAATTTCCAATATCCCTATGATTATTTATGATAGATGTATTATCATTTTTAATGCAACCCACCTAATTCGGTA
Organism: Philotrypesis tridentata; assembly: GCA_018906965.1. Classification (NCBI taxonomy): domain Eukaryota; kingdom Metazoa; phylum Arthropoda; class Insecta; order Hymenoptera; family Pteromalidae; genus Philotrypesis; species Philotrypesis tridentata. The sequence goes on along the minus strand of JACCIB010000451.1, from coordinate 67,567 downwards.
AACGTTTAGAAAACTGTAATCGAATTCAAACTTTATGAAAACCTGTAAAAAATAGTGTCAGTAAAGTTGTGGTATCCCCTGTATGACTTTCACATAAATACTTACACGGTTGACATCATAAATTTAGTGTCAATATTGAATAGTGTCATTTAGCAAACAAGTTATAGTTTATTAAATATATTCTAAATTGAGTTCTATTGAGTTCTATTGAGTTCTATTCTAAATTGAATTGAGTCATTTAGCAAACAAGTTATAGTTTATTAAATATATTCTAAATTTATAGCTTTTAAGGTAAGATGTATTTAAAGCAATCAGCTACTAACGTAGTGTTTATTTATGAACTACAATATATACACTAGAGTGACCTAACCAGGCATGGCAAAAAAATTCCATTCCGTTATGATCTGTTGAATGTATATAGATAATATAAATTGTCAAGCCAGTCACTTAGAGGGATAATCTAAAAATTTTCCAGTTGATACGTCTCAGCAGTTTTGAATTATTGAATTTTGAAATTTCTAATCTCTGATTATCTCAATACTGCTAAACTATACCATCTTCAAAATTCTTATACTATCCCTCTATGTAGTGGGCTTGAAAACTTGTATGATCTTTTTACCTTTTAGGAAAAGAGACGCTCAACCCACATTCTGGAAACTGCCTGAACTCTGGCATTCTGAAAATTAAAAATAACTATTTTTGAATTGAGCAAATCAATCAGAGGGATAGCATATGAAATTTAAAGTTAATCGTCTAGACCAATTTTTAGCTCTTCGATTTTGAATGCCTTATATGATGATTATTTTGAAATTGGTCTATATGGTTAACTTCAAATTTCTCATGATATCCCTCTGATTGGTATGTTTAACGAAAACTTAGTTATTTTTAATTTTCAGAGTGACCAAAATGCTTCTGAGTGATTCTACGTATAAACCTTTTAAGCCTTAAAAACAAGTGTTCAACTTGATCGATCATCAATATCGAAGACACAAACATTTGAAAAGATAGCTTAACTCATTATAAAAGAACCTGTGAAAGTCCCAGAATATCACAGGTGTCGGTTTCTCTGTGAGAAATAAATATAATAGCTCATTTATTAAAAAGCACAAGTTTATTAAAAATGACTTGTTAAAAAAATGTAGGTAAAACAGTGAAATATTAGCGTAATCCAGAGAAATTTTGTTGCACGACATTATAAAAATACTATAGAATATCCGTATACATTCAGTTTTAACATTTACAATAATTAAAATAAACTAATCAAGATTTTATACTTTGAAAAGCGCACCCGGGTGCCATATACTCCATATGTAATAGTTTCAAGGATATTTGACTTATATAAAAGTCAATAAACCATTAATTATAATCAATACATCCATGCTCATTAATCATTTTCATTTAGTTTCATTTAAAAATAAATTTTAAAAAATATTTTTGAAGACAGAGCAAATTAAGCTCTAGCAGAAGGAACTATCTTTCCATCTCTCTCTAATAAATGCATAAATGTACCAAAATTAGACTTTGGAACAATTTAAAAAATTTTTAGGAAATATTGACGGTAATTGAAAAACAAAATAAAACACTTTCTCTAGCTATTCATAAGAATCCCTTTCGACGAACAGCCTGAGAGTCTACCTCCCAGGAGACGATAGGAAAAGTTATAAACTATTCATATATACTTAAACAACTTAGAAACTTTCATGCATGAGCGATGCATATTCTTGATACTTCGATCACTAGCTTCTCACAATAGAAAATAATTTTTTCCTTTTATAAACCGAATATTCTCTGAACCAAGAAAATAAAACACTTTTACTATCTATTCATAAGAATTCTTTTTGACGTACAGTCTCAGAGTCTATCTCCCAGGAGACGATAGGAAAAGTTAACATAAGCACTTTCACAATTGTAGAAACTTTCTTGCGTGGAAGATTGAATATAATCGTAACACTCAACCAACTTGTCACATCACAAGAAAATTATATAAACAGGAAATTCTGTATAAATTTTCTTTGATTCTTGGACGATGAAAATACAACACTTTCACTAGCTTCTCATCAGGATCCCTTTCCACGAATAGCCTGAGAGTCTACCTCCCAGGAGACGATAGGAAAAGTTAACATAAGCACTTTCACAATTGTAGAAACTTTCTTGCGTGGAAGATTGAATATAATCGTAACACTCAACCAACTTGTCACATCACAAGAAAATTATATAAACAGGAAATTCTGTATAAATTTTCTTTGATTCTTGGACGATGAAAATACAACACTTTCACTAGCTTCTCATCAGGATCCCTTTCCACGAATAGCCTGAGAGTCTACCTCCCAGGAGACGATAGGAAAAGTTAACATAAGCACTTTCACAATTGTAGAAACTTTCTTGCGTGGAAGATTGAATATAATCGTAACACTCAACCAACTTGTCACATCACAAGAAAATTATATAAACAGGAAATTCTGTATAAATTTTCTTTGATTCTTGGACGATGAAAATACAACACTTTCACTAGCTTCTCATCAGGATCCCTTTCCACGAATAGCCTGAGAGTCTACCTCCCAGGAGACGATAGGAAAAGTTATGAATTATTCATATACACTTAAACAACTTAGAAACTTTCATGCATGAGCGATGCATATTCTTGACACTTCACTAGCTTCTCACAATACAAGACAATTTTTTCCTTATATAAACTGAATATTCTCTGAACCAAGAAAATAAAACACTTTTACTATCTATTCATAAGAATTCTTTTCGACGTACAGCCTCAGAGTCTATCTCCCAGGAGACGATAGGAAAAGTTAACATAAGCATTTCCACAATTGTAGAAACTTTCTTGCGTGGAGGATTGAATATAATCGTAACAATCAACCAACTTGTTACATCACAAGAAAATTATATAAACAGGAAATTCTGTATAAATTTTCTTTGATTCTTGGACGATGAAAATACAACACTTTCACTAGCTTCTCATCAGGATCCCTTTTGACGAATAGCCTGAGAGTCTACCTCCCAGGAGACGATAGGAAAAGTTATGAATTATTCATATACACTTAAACAACTTAGAAACTTTCATGCATGAGCGATGCATATTATTGACACTTCAATAGCTTCTCACAAGACAAGACAATTTTTTCCTTATACTGAATATTCTCTATGTTAAAACTTTCTTCGATTCTTGAACCAAGACAATAAAACACACTAGCTATTTGTAAGGATCCCTTTCGATGTATAGCCTGAGAGTCTATCTCCCAGGAGACGATAGGAACATTTAATAATTGTTCATAAGCACTTCCACAATTGTAGAAACTTTCTTGCGAGGAAGATTGAATATAATCCTAACACTTAACCAACTTGTCACATCACAAGAAAATTATATAAACTGGAAATTCTGTATAAATTTTCTTTGATTCTTGGATGATGAAAATACAACACTGTCACTAGCTTCTCATCAGGATCCCTTTCGACGAATAGCCTGAGAGTCTACCTCCCTGGAGACGATAGAAAAAATTACACATCCACTTCAAGAATGTAGAAACTTGCTTGAAAGGTGAACCCAGGAGACGATAGAAAAAGTTACATATTCACTTCAACAACGTAAACTTTCTTGAAAGATAAATTCTTAACACTTTACTAGCTGCCACATCACAGAATAGTTATTTCTTTATATAATCTAATAGTAAAAAAACCTGAAAAATAAAAGGATATATTTTAACAAAGAATCAGTTCATGAATCTTTCATGTATTGTATATTTAAAAAAAAAAGTACAACTAAATACTTATCTAATTTGAGGCTATTAGTCTTGTTTGTGAAAATTTTTCATAATTATATCTGTCAGTTTTTAAATATTTCATCAAACCCAGCTTTATAAATTGCATATTATGTTGAAAATAAAATCACTTTGGTACTTTATTTTGTACAATACTTATTTTTCTTTAACACTGCATATGTGTTATTGTATTGAAAAATCAAAAAATGTGAATACACTATCGTCTGCTCTTCTGTACACTTGATGAACTGTATAGATGCAAGCAATAGTATACGTAGAGCTGACGTCACGAACTATGACGTACTTCCGGGGAGAACATTTTTCGCCACGGGAGAAGAATTTTCGCGTTGAAGAATTCGTGACCCCGAACCTTCATTTCATAATATCTTTTGATAGAAGCCATTTCACAATATATGATCCTGAAGTGATTTTGCTAGTTTTATTCCAAGCTTTCATTTGAGTGCTCATAAGTGAGAAACAAAGCTCTTAATGCGAAGAAAACCGAATGTCACATCTCCAACAGGGCCTATGAGACGTATATAGGGTCTGGCTATAGCGCCCGACGGCGGCGTATGTACTGACGTACCTTATACTTGCCATCGAGGCGCTACCGCGCCCCTTAACATGCGATTATTTACAAAAATTAGTAAAAACAATTTTCCGGCTATAGTTTTAATTGTAAACATTTAAAGAAAAAAGTTGTATAGAAAAGTTGTAAAAAAGTTCAACTTTTTTTTCTATCGCCATTAAAGCTGAAAAATGCTTTTAAATCTAATGATAGACCAAACATCGAATTTTAGCTTTAAAAAATCAAGTTTTTCGCATAAAATTTTAAATTAACAATACACGTAAACACAGAAATTGTGTGTCCAAAATGGTCAAATGAATCTGAAATACGAATAATAGATGTTCACGCGGGTATTATATGCAAGAAACTTCGGGTTTTGTATGTTTTCAAGGCACAAAACACCACGATCCCTCCGAGTCTCGTGTGGCGCGCTAGTTCTTGCACAACCATGATAGCTTGTTAGTATAATATCTGCAACAAGAATAACAAATTCATTCTTTTGTTGATATTATGGATCTCTCCGAGGCAATGGTTTAGAAAGGGTTTAAAAAATTAAAACTCCTTTCTTTTAAGGAACGACGTTTCGGCGATCATTGTCGCCCTCATCAGGAAACTGTCAAAAAATGTTTTATTACAATAAACATACAGACTTTAAAATGAAACAGAGTATTACATAGAAAAGGCAATATTTTTGAAACTTACATATTCGAGCACATTTGATTTGTGTAAATCTCGATAATCTTTTCCCCCGGCTAGTTAACAGCGGGGGAAGAGAGAGACCGAGTGACACAGCTATTATTTATACCGCTTTGTCAGTTACTGTCTCGGAAGTGAGGAAGTAGCCGGCAATCGTCGCTTATATAGTGCGAAAAGTCTTTCGCGCGGTTTGTTTACATATGACGTCACGCATCACCTCATCCTTTCGATGTATACAAATTTGATTTTAAATCTTAAGCTGGTATATTAAATGTGTGTACACGTTATTGAGTTTCTGGGTATCCTCTTTCTTATTGATACCATTATCTTGCAAATGTATATGCATCATTTCCGAGATCAATCTTTTATTTAAATTGTTTTCTTTGTCTTTTATTTTAAATCCTTCAAAATTAAAAGTATGATTGTACTTTTTACTATGCTCGGAAATGACACTGTCCTTAGATTTTCTATGTTCTTCAATACGTGTACACACATTTCTTTTTGTTTGGCCCACATATGTAGCCGTGCAATCGTTACATCCAAGTTTATAAACAACATTTTTCTCTAGGTGTTTCTCTTTTTTATCCTATCCTTTCACAATAATATTGCACATATTACTGTGTATTTTTGGAATGGTCGTAATGTTGTTTTTCTTAAATGAATGTCGCACCCGCTCATAGAAACCATCGATGTACGGTAGGCTAATGTGATTGTTATATGTATTGTTTTTCGCACATTGCTCTGGTTTTTTAATTATTCTGATTGCAGATAATCGTTTTTTGACGTATTTTTCAACGAAAACAGAGGGGTAATCATTATCGAATAATAGACATTTTACAATATCAATGTTTTTCTGCTGAAAACATTTATCCGATAACTTCACCGCCCTATCAACTAGATTATACACCATGGCAATTTTTTGACTTATCGGGTGTTGCGTATTAAAGTGCAAAAATCTGCCAGAGAAGGTTGGTTTCGTGTACCAATCAGTTTTTATTTTATGTGTTTCATTAATCAATAATACGTCCAAAAAACTTATGGATTTATTCACATCCATTTCATGTGTAAATTGGAGTCTGCTATTATACGAATTAAATATTTTTAACGTTTCATCTACTTTTCCTTTCGGAATACAAGTAATGATATCGTCGACGTAACGGAAAAAGAACACAGGTTGATAAGTTAATTTTGAAATGCACTCCGTTTCGAGATCATCCATAACAATGTCAACGAATAATCCCGAAATCGGGGAGCCCATAGGTGTACCAAAAAGATGTTTATAAAATTTACCATTGAATTGGAAGTATGTATTATCCATAAGTAGACTACAAGCATCTAAAATATCGTCAAGTGGAATTTCAAACTTTCTCGCTATTTGTATATATCTTTTTTCAATACTCTGCATGACTAGTGTTTTATCAATATTTGTATATAACGATTTTACATCTAAGCTGACAATACAATGGTCATTCGGAATGTTTACATTTTTAATTTTATCTATAAAATCATAACTATTTTTTATGTATGAACGAGATTTTTTAATACTACTTTGTAAGATTTTAATACTACTTTGTAAGATTGTAAGAGCAATGTGCGAAAAACAATACATATAACAATCACATTAGCATACCGTACATCGATGGTTTCTATGAGCGGGTGCGACATTCATTTAAGAAAAACAACATTACGACCATTCCAAAAATACACAGTAATATGTGCAATATTATTGTGAAAGGAAAGGATAAAAAAGAGAAACACCTAGAGAAAAATGTTGTTTATAAACTTGGATATAACGATTGCACGGCTACAGATGTGGGCCAAACAAAAAGAAATGTGTGTACACGTATTGAAGAACATAGAAAATCTAAGGACAGTGTCATTTCCGAGCATAGTAAAAAGTACAATCATACTTTTAATTTTGAAGGATTTAAAATAAAAGACAAAGAAAACAATTTAAATAAAAGATTGATCTCGGAAATGATGCATATACATTTGCAAGATAATGGTATCAATAAGAAAGAGGATACCCAGAAACTCAATAACGTGTACACACATTTAATATACCAGCTTAAGATTTAAAATCAAATTTGTATACATCGAAAGGATGAGGTGATGCGTGACGTCATATGTAAACAAACCGCGCGAAAGACTTTTCGCACTATATAAGCGACGATTGCCGGCTATTTCCTCACTTCCGAGACAGTAACTGACAAAGCGGTATAAATAATAGCTGTGTCACTCGGTCTCTCTCTTCCCCCGCTGTTAACTAGCCGGGGGAAAGGATTATCGAGATGTACACAAAATGTGCTCGAATATGTAAGTTTCAAAAATATCGCCTTTTCTATGTAATACTCTGTTTCATTTTAAAGTCTGTATGTTTATTGTAATAAAACATTTTTTGACAGTTTCCTGATGAGGGCGATAATGATCGCCGAAACGTCGTTCCTTAAAAGAAAGGAGTTTTAATTTTTTAAACCCTTTCTAAACCATTGCCTCGGAGAGATCCATAATATCAACAAAAGAATTATAACAAACTACCGAGGGATAAAATCATATTAGATAGTGTATACACACTCATCTAAATGCATTAAATAACAAATTCATTTTAGTTAAAAATAATTAAAAAATCCTTAAAATAATATGTAATACATATCTATTCTTAAATGTTCACTTCCTCTGTTCATATATTTTATCTGCGTCCGTGTCCTGGAAATAGAACCTGTAAAAAATATTACATGTTAATGAAAACGATAAAAAATAATTAGAATATTTTATTTCAAAAAATTAGCATTACAAACAATTAGTTTCAAGAACGTTTTGAGTAATAGCGTATGCGTATACTATGAATAATGATGTTAATAATATTAAGTTACTGCGACATGAATTAATGAAAATTGAATATACTTGTACTCGGCAACAAATTGCAATATCACCAGACATGTTAATAACGTTCTATATAATCTGTTAAAAAGTACTGCAATTTTTGTAACAAAGATATTAAAATCCCTTATTTCTGTATGATTGGAAAGAAATAGGAAACGTAAGATTAATCAATGCATATTTCAAAAATATATTTTGTTTTACAAATTTTTTAGTACTTCGTCCCTTACTTTTAATTTTTAAGATTATGCATTTGCTTACATTTTTTAATTATCTAAAATGTTCTTCCCGTATTATCTTTTCTTTATTCATCATTCCTTCAGTCATGTATTCTCTTGCAACATAATGTTTTATTTTAAGTTTTTTAATTATTGCGTATTGCAAAAAAAAGCTTTTTGATACCATACGAAACTATATTATATTTCATAATGTGAAGAGAAGTACGACAACTATTAAAAACGATCAAAAAAATTACAAAAAACGCTACAAATTTATTTTCTGATCAATATACTATCTGATGATATCACTAACATTTCTTTGCATTTTCTCAAAAACATAATGATATATTTCTTAGACAATTCTTATGCAAGAATTTTTATTAAATAATGTTCCCTCAAATCCGGCAGTATCTGATTTTGGTTGTTATTAATTTTATTTTACGAAAACGTTACCGAAAAAATACAAAAATGAATGCTTATTTCATTTTGTGTAAGGTTTATTTATGTATTGAATAAATATGCGTTACTGATTGACTGGAACCATTTATCATGGTACGTACTCACGTGTTATTTTATTTAATTTGTAATTGCTTTTCAAGACTACGAAATATTGCTTAACGTATCCACACCATTTTTAGTATTGTCCATGACTACCATGAGACTACCATGTACCACTTATACACACCACCATACCGGGCACTCCATTGAACCTAAAAAATAGTAAGATTAGTTAGTAAGGGAATGAACATTGTTACTAAAGGATTTTTCATATAATGTTTTAAATTTTAATATTTTCAAAATTTTTCAATACACTCTTGAATGACGGATTTATCAATCTCCGCGAGGCAGTGGATTGGAAAAGGGTTCAATTAAAATCCCTTTCTTTCATTAACGTTTCGGCAATTATTGTCGTCCTCATCAGGCGAAATGCAGCGTAATAATGTGTTGTGCATTTCCAAATACATAGAACACATCAACACTCTGCATTTATCCTGATGAGGGTGACAATCATTGCCGAAACGTCGATAAAAAAAGGAATTTTTATTTAATCCTTTCGCAATTCACTAACTCGGTAAGATCGATAAATTCGTTATTCAAGATTGTATTGAAAAATGTTGAGACTATAAAATAACTACCGAGGGATAAAGTCAAATTAAGTATAGTGCACGCACTTATCTATACTTAATGATTTTTCAATGCCTTTGACATCTACGATATTTTCCTGACAAGTGTCCAACTACAAAACTCTGTTGAATGCTGGCAATGGATCCCATGGACGTGGCCACAATTACTCTTCATATACGACATTGAAAGTATATAAAAACTAACAGTGAACAAGCGCTTTCGAGAGTATACAAATATATTCGAATTGTATTTCTTTTTCTGTAAAAAGTTGTTCTGTTGACGATCAAATTACAATAACCGCACTTCACTTATTTTAAAGGAGCTCCGCCATCGCTCCTTTCCGCGAGACGCAACCAACTCTGTAAATTTCTCCGTCCCCCCGATTTAGTGCAATTGAAATAGTATAATAAGCAACAGAAATTCTCTATAAAAATCTTGTCGCATTACGCAACAAATACTACGCCCTCCTAGAGCCATAGGCACATTTTAAATTAGTTATTATCTATTCAAGTTCGCAGTAGACAGCTGTGGCATAAAGAAACTGTTTAAATGCATTACGCAATAAGTACGTTTTCCCATAGCCAAGATTTATTAAAATAAAGTGCGCTACAGACATTATGGGAAAAGTACTTTGTTTGCCTTGCATAAGAAATACTGCATCTTTTAATAGCCATAACCTATTAATACTTTTCATTGTAAATTGTATTTGATGTATAATTTAAAGTAATTAAGGTGCAAAATATTAACATTTAATGATGTTGATAATATTTATATTAGTTATTATTAATTACAGCATATAAATAAATTTCAATAAATTTTCTTCTGCCATTAAAAGTTTTGTATTTTACTTATTTTAAAGGGTTATGCCTGAGTTAAAATTCAAAAAAATAAAAAATTTTTTTATTTGATTTTTTTAAGGCAAATTTAATGTAGAATACGCTGCCGAAGTCCTTTTTGTCCGCAAAAATTCCGTTACAAAGTTATAGGCAAAATACTAAAAAAATACAATTTTTCAAAATTGCGTATTATTGATATTTTGTCTTATAGCACTTTTGATTATTTAAAACAATTGCTTTTTCATAGAAAATGTAAAATTAAATGTGTTTACAAACTCCTTTTGAAAACGCAATTTTATTTAAAAAAAAATATATTATTTACTGAATCATTACATACTGTAAATAACTAATTTTTATAAAATCGTAGATTTTATTTTTATTTTGAATCTTCAAAATAAAATAAATTTAGGATTTAAATTTAGTCTTGTAATTTTTTAATCAAACTTATAAAGGGGTAAAAAAATATTCGTACAAATTTAAATTACCACCTGAAAAAAGACACTTTACAGCATATGGAAAAGGAAATCACTGTTTTACCGACTTAGTCGAGTTTGCATTCAGACTGTCAGACATCAGCTGTTTCGTCTGCTGTCTGTAGTTTAGTGTAAGCTGGATGTTGTGCAGTTGTGATAGCTTCTGAGTCTACTAGTCTTCAAATTTAGATAAGTGTTTGGACTATAAACAACATATGATTTGTAAAGAATTTGTTCTTTGTGAGTATATTCTTGATTTTTAGGTGTACGGGCTATAATTATCATGTGTACAAGATGCCTGTGTGATAAATAGTCTCCAACCAGCTCTATGTCTACTGTGATTGTTAATAATCCTGGAAAGTCATGGGTAAACAATACCAACAATTATATTCATGTGAAACATACTGACTGTGAATGCGTATCAAAAATTTATATTTCAATTTCAGCTCTCGATACTGGTATATCTACATATGCAGCACTCGGGTCTTTATATATGCCTTAATATCTAGGTATCTTATGCCAAAATATAAGAAAAATATGCTAAGCAGTTCATGTAAGTACTACCCGATAAGTATACATAAGCAACTTGATACACTTTAAATGCATTTTTCTCAGTTTTGCCATTTTTATGATTTTAGCTCCTTTGCCGCAGGATATCCCAGTATCCAGATGATCAATTGACACCAGACAGGATGGAAAATCTTCTTAATATGTTTCTTCACTGCTTGAACGGAGCGGAATTGACTAATACAAGGTAAAAGTCAATGTTGCGTATGTGAATATATGTAATATTCACTATAATTACTGATAATATAATCTAATGAGTTACTAAATATTTAAAATTTATTTTTTGTAGAAAAGTCTTCCGTTCAAGCAGTGAAGAAACATATTCAGAAGATTTTACATCCTGTCTGGTGTCAATTCATCATCTGGATGCTGAGATATCCTGCGGCAAAGGGAAAAAAGTGCTGAAAATTAATGATTCATACATCTAATTGTTTACAATGTAAGTATAGATGTATAATTTTTTTAAAATAGTTAAAAATATGTTTAATACCTACATTTGAAGTAAGACAAAGATTTTTTTTATACTATTAATAAATAATTTTTTTCAGCCTATTACTTATTAATGTCTTTTTTACAGGTTCAACTCAGGCATAACTCCTTAAAGGAGCTCTATTTCTCCTTTAGGTAAAATACAACCAACTCTAAATTTCTCCATCCGCCCAATTCAGTGCAATTGAAATAATATAAGGAACAATAGAATGACTCTATAAAAAACCGGGTTGCATTACACAACAAGTACTACGTATTCCAATAACCACAGTCTATTTAAATACAGTACACTGCAAAGGTTCTGTTGCATAAAGAAGCTGTTTAGTTGCATTACACAACAAGTATATTTTTCCGCAGCCATATTTTATTTAAATACAGTGCATTGTAGAGATTCTGTGGCATCGAGACAGAAATTGGTTGAAATAAAAAGATTTAATGGTAAATATCATTTGATTCATAATTTTAAGTAATCATATTTCTATTCGTTATTTTACATTCTAGAAACTAGATTAAAAGTAATTTTAAAATAACTTCTAGCGATTTAAAAATGTATTACCCTATTTCAATATTATAAATTATTTATAAGATTTTTGTTGCTGTGTTAGATATCTTTGAGAATTAAATTTGCGTCCACAATGACATTCGAGATTGCCAACGCATACTTTCTTATGTCTAAGAAAGTTTCTTTGTAGAATTCTTGATCCGCATAATTCATAATTGATACATGCATCATCAACATGCTGTTCTCGTATATGACGATCTTTATTATGTTTAGAAATAAATAATTCACAAAACTCACATTTTTCTACTTTTGGAACTTTTTTAATCCTTGTAGCTGAGTTAGATTGTACGTGCATTTTTTTAAAATGTAACCTAACATTTTCTTTAGGCATAAAGTGCTTATTACAATCATTGTATTGAAATGGCTTACAACTATGCATATCTACATTATGATGAATGAATTCTTTTTTACTGTAAATTGCCTTTCCACTAAAGCAATTCTGAACTTTACATGTATACATTTTCTTTTTACTATTTGATACCTTTCTTTTGGAATATTCTGTAAAATTTCTTCTATAGATAAGCGTCCTCTGTCCTTACATCCGCGTAGTAACAAAGCAGGCCCGATTAATGATGCCTTCGTGCCATAATTTATGGCTTCTACAATTGCAACACCATCATTTATGACAGCATGAAGTACGCGTTCACCTATGAATATTAAATCTCCTTGTTTCTGGGCGTTAAATTGAACAGGAATTTCCCAATCATTAAATATTGTTGCATTGATTACGAATCCAGGTTTGTGAAAAAGTTGACATTTCATGTTTCCATTTACTTTTTCAGCTAGTCGCTTTGCAAACTCAAATGGAATAAAAGCGTATGTTTTTGGTTTTCCTTTCAAACACAAATTAATACTAGGCTGATCCGCGTCTTCGTTATGAAAAACTGTAGCACTACCAGGACCTGAGATGTACCACATAGATGAATTAACACCCGTCACCTGAATTTTTCGATTATCAACTAAAGTAGATTTCTTAAAATTAAGTAGTGTCATCCCATTTGGAGCAATAGTACAATCTCTTCCATATAAGGCATAGAAATCACCATTTTTTGTTTGATCAAAGTATTTTTGGAACATCCTTAAGCCATATTCATTATCTGACTCGTTAGGATAACGTTTTAAAAATCCTTCATCTTCCCTATAAATTTTGATCAATTCTTTACGGTTTTTGTTTGCTGCATTTACTGGACATATTTCATGAACATTCGACTGTACTACATGAACCTGTTCTTTTATGACTTTAATTGAACGATTTTCAATCAAATGAGTTGTTATATTAAGGCTGTCTATCATATGTTCAGGTAAAACTGATCGAAATACTGTAACGGGGACTCTATTCACTGTGTTTTGTAATGTCTCTATATACTCTATAACCTCATGAAGGGATTTTTCCTCAATTACGCGAACAAAATCTGTTCTTGTAATGCTCATGATTGCTCTAAAGTTATACCCTGCTGCGAAACAAATTAATTATTAATATTTGCTATATTATTAATGTGTAATATAATAACGTAAATGTATGAAAATTGTACTTAAACTTAAGGAGAGCACTTTTATTTAAAAATTTTCATTTTTTATACAAGTTTATCTAATTTTTTCAACGAAAACGTGTTAATAAATTTTTGAATAAAAAATGCTCTTCTCAAGTTTTAATGCAACTTTCAAGAAGTAAAAAGTAAAAGAGAAACTTCAGTGAAAACATGTCCCAATAGACATAAGCTTATGAGTCGTGGACTCAATAAGTACATTAGTACAAATTCTTTTTAAGTCGTTAACTCAGACATTGCCTAATGTTTAAATTTGCAAAAAGAAAACTGAGGGATGAGTACAAATGATGAAAAATTTATCAAAGAAATAACGGCGAAAGTTAAAGTGGCATACAAGTTCCTTAAAAGAGTCACGTTAATTTTATAATTATTAAGATTTTAAAGTGGTTAATGACTGCACTTAAGGGGTTATGCCTGAGTTAAACCTGAAAAAAATTAATCATCAATAAATAAATCGTAAAATTTTTTTTGCATTTTCCTATGAAAAACTGCTGAGGCTCCCCCTAATCTAACTTCAAATTTGAATCCATCAACAATCAACATAATTATATATTTATCTGACTTAAAGATTAGAATACTTTAAGTTTCAGAGACAGCCACCAATTCATATATAATACGCGTAAATTACGTTGATGCAAAGTAGCACATTTAACATGCAAGTAAAATCCTGCAGAAATATATCGAAGGCCTAGTCGATGAAGACTTCATTTTCCGCGCAGTTTGACATGGTCCGCATCTCAACTGAGGCTCATATTTCGAATGTTCGAATAGAATAGGGGACATTGAATTTTAATTACAGGTTGATTAAGAAGATACAGCGGTCAAATTTTGACCGAAAGAATCGTAATTTTTATTGCTTTAAATTCTATTTTTTTGATGATAAACTCAAAAATTTGAGTTTTCATACAAATAATTTGTTGTTAATTTACGAATTTTTATTAAACAGGGATTTCTTTTTATCTTCAAGTGTTTTACATTGAAAATTGTCTTTATAAGCATATCATTTTGAGATTAAGTTACGATTCTTTTATATAACAGTAAATGTCTTCAATTTTTAAAAAGAATAGAGTTAGAGTTATTCAAAAATCTAAACAAGTTGATTTTTGTAGTTTTATATCTAGTACGTATAGAAATTTTTTCCAGACTGGATATGATAATGATATGCGCAAGAACCCTTATTTTAAAGTTAAATCTGAAAAAAAATTATGAGTTAATAGGCTTAAAAAAATTATTTATAAATAGTAGAAAAAAAATTTTTGCCTTGTTACAGTATAGGTGTTAATTGTAATTTTACATATTTTAAAAAAATTATATATCTATACTTACTATGTAAACAATCCCATGAGTGAAGTATTAAATTTCAGCATATTTTTTCCTTTGCCGTAAGAATTTTCTGCTCCCAGTTGATAAAATTAGACCAGACAGGATGGAATATCTTCTAAATGTGTTTCTCCTCAGCTTGAACGGAAGGCGTTCCTGAAAAATATAAATTTTAAGTATTACATAAGATGATAATATTAGTAATTATAGTGAATTTTACATATTTTCTATATATAACATTTACTTTTAACTTACCTTAGCCAATTCTGTTCCGTTCAAGCAGTGAAGAAGGGTTTCCTGGAGTTGTCCAAAAAATTTCAGCTTGATCGGTCCTATAGTTGCTGAGAAATCCTGCGGTAACTGACTCTGAATCATAAAAATACAAAACTGAGTAAAATGTAATTATAGTATACAAATGTAAATCATAGAAATAAACTCAGTAATACTTACGGGTACTCTCTAATACATTTTAATTCTATTTTTATACTTAAATACAGGTACGCTAATGCATATTTTATGACCCGGATGCAGAATATTAATTCATAATGGTACTCGATACTGAAAATAAAATCAAAGTTACCAATACCAATTTATTATCAAAATATTATAATATTTATAATTATTTTTGCTACTTACCATTAATATATACTGTAAAGGTTCTTGAAAACATACCAAATGACAATCATCAAAATTAATATGAAAGTCTAGTCATCCCATTTACCTCTAAATAAAAAAACAACACAAAGAACTAATTCATTATAAATGCAACTACTAATTACTAGTCTACAATATTTATCTGAATTCTTCTTGTACAAGTTTTTAAGCTTTCTATCCACATTGGTGTACAGTAGTTACAGGTTATAAGTAGCAGTAGACAAATACATTACCACATGGTGACTCGAAGAGTGGATCAAAATGCAAGCAGCTGTTTCTTAGGGAATTATTTTATCGATAAAACAGAACTTAATCTGTTTTATCATCGCTGTGCGGTACAACATATTCGATGACAATTTCAAAACTATTCAATTCTTTTACTGTATCCAAATTTAAATTTTCTTTACTTTATGAGATTGTAGTTTTATGTTGTTTAAAAACGTTCCCGATCATTCTCCCGACAGTCATTCCCCCGACCGATCAATCCCCAATGTAAATATTCCCCCAACAATCATTCCCCCAATCTTATTTCTCCCACCAAAAATAAAATGAATAACCTTCATATTTCATTCAAAATAAATAAAATTTATTAAAATATTCAATTTAAATCACAATCGTATTTGCGATTGCTTGCAGATACTCTCCTATTTCTAACTCTTCGTAATTTAGCGTAATTCCACGAAGCCTCGCTTGTGCTTGCATCCACTTCTTCTTCGGAGCAGCTTTTATTTTTCTTCCTAAGGATAGCTCGACGATCGCTATCTCCGTATCCCCCTGCTCTTTTATAAAATGAGATATGCAAGTGTAAATGTCCGGGTGATTTTTGGCCATGAGGAGTTGGAATCTGTTGTGCCATCCTTCCGGTACATTGTTCGTCCTCGCTTGGTTGTTTATCGTCACATCATACTGATTCCAAAGCTACGTAGGGTACCTCGGGGGAACCGCCCTCCGTCTTCCTCTCGCGGGTGTACCATTCACGTAAGTAGTATCAAAATACTTAACGTACGATTTCATCTCTTCAGGAGTTTGAGCTTTTAAATATGCAAAGTAACACTCTACATCGGCTATCGAGACAAAAGCCAAGGCTGTCAGTTTCTGCGTGAACTCTTTAATGGTTCTGTCCTCCGCACTGTTATAAGCAACTTGCAGTCCTTCCGCTTGAATCTTCCGAAAAAGACTTTGACATAAGTGGAAAAAGCATGTTGATATGGCCGCATCAGGAAAAACCTCCTTACACGCATTTATAATAGCGAGCTCGAAATCAGTCATTATTAGCTCCGGTTGACAGTTTTCAATTCTATAACCTGCGGCAGCTGACGCGATCGCTTGAAGTACGGTAGTATACTGACGTGTTTCTTTAGATGTCAACAACGCATAGACTAATGGCAACGCTACCTCGTCCTTGTCCTCAGAAGTCCGCGAAACAAGTCCCAACACTGTGAATACTTGAGTGAATATATGAGGTGCAACCTGCGTATACAATATGCGTCGTATAGTTTTAAATATTTACATTAGTATTAATATATATATATAATAGTACAGAACATTTACCTTGAATGTACCATCTAAAAACCACATACGACTTGATGCTAATACTTCCAAATTTTTCTTTGTTGAGAACACAAGCACTTGCTCTTCCGACGGCTGATCATGATCTCTTGAATCATATATTAAAAAGGTTTCGCCATTCAACATTTTTCTATAATTTTCAGGTACTTCCTCCAACTCAGCAAGTGACGTAGGACTTCGTGGTGCGAGTGCTTTTCGCACGCGACGTATAGTTTGCTTTAAATTTTCCCTTTCCGGTAGCTGACTCAGAACGCCAGATGAAACTCCAGCTAATTCTTCTCTTAAAAGAGCAGATGGAGGGGCATCTGGATGCGTTTCAGCCTTTCTCTTTAAATTTAACTTCTTTTTCTCAGCCTCAGCTTCCTCGCGATTAGGAGGGTGCAAATGCTCGGATTCTATGGACCTGAGAGCGAATACTTCAGATAAACACATCATTAGATAACAACATCACGTACCTTTTATTACGGTGACTTGTCCGTTCTGTCCCGTCACAGTTGTTGCTCGCGCTTTGCACTCTTTTTTCGACAAGCGATTGCACTCCCAGTGCGTTCGATTACCCTTCGGTTTACGAGACCTCACGTACACGAATCCGTCGATGAGTAACCTTTTTTCATTAACAATTTCCGGGCCACTATCCATTTTAAAGAATTTTGTACATTCCAAACGTCAACTTTCAATTTTGAAAAACATTCAGGTTTTTGCAAGAAATTGGGGTTCTAAACAAATGACATCTTGAAAAAAAATGAATCAGCTTTTCGAAAGTTCGTTTTCGAAAGAAATATACTTCGGGATTTTCACATTTCGGGGGAATCATACTTCGGGGGAACCAATTTTCGGGGGATTGATTGTCGGGATTTTTTTCGGGGGACTGATAGTTCGGGGGAATAATCGTCAGGGAAATGATAGGTAACCATTTAAAAAAACCAAACGATGGGAAAAAATTGCGATTTTACGAAAATTTGTTATTTAGTAGTTTGTTCTAGGTTAATGATTTTTTGAGAAAGAAATTTTTTGCAAAACGAATTTATATTATATTTTCGATTAAATTCTATCGAAATCCTATTGAATAATTAAGTCGTAATCGAATTTAAATATCCAAAATCGATGATTTTTCGAAAATTGGTAAATTTTTTTTTTAGTTTTTTATCTGTATTTTCGTGGCAAAATCTTTTTATGAAAAACAACTTTGACCAGCTTATTCTACGGACCATTAACTATGAAAATAGTAAATAAAAAAACATCAACATATTCATCATTTTAACTCAGGCATTACCCCTTAAATTCGAAACAATATTAAGGGGTTATGCTTGAGTTACAATTTAAAAAAATCAAAAATTTTTTTATTTGATTTTTTAAAGGCAAATTTACTGAAGAATGAGCTACCATAGTCCTTTATACCCGAAAGAATTCCGTTACAAAGTTATAGGCAAAATACCAAAAAAATACAATTTTTCAAAATTGCCTATTATTCATATTTTGTTTAATAGCGCTTTTGATTATTCAAAAAAATTCCGTTTTTATAGAAAATGTAGCATTCAATGTGTTCACAAATTCCTTTTGAAAACGTAATTTTATTTTAAAAAAAGCACAAATTATTTACTAAATCATTATGTACTGTAATAGCTAATTTTTATGAAATCGTAGATTTTTTTTTATTTTGAATGTTCAAAATAAAATAAATTTAGAATTTAAATTTAGTTTTGTAATTTTTAATCAAACTTATAAAGGGGTAAAAAACATACGTGCAAATTTAAATTACCGCCTAAAAATATGGCACCTTACGGCATATGGAACAAGAAATCACTGTTTTACCGACCTAGTCGAGTTTGCATTCAGAGATCAGCTGTTTCGTCTGCTGTCTGTAGTTTGGTGCAAGCTGGATGTTGTGCTGTTGTGATAACTTCTGAGTCTCACTAGTGTTCAACTTTAGATAACTGTTTTGTACTATAAACAACATATTATTTATGAAGAATCTGTTCTTTGTGAGTGTATTCATAGTTTCAGGTATATGGGCTATAAATATCATGTGCACGAGGAGATGCCTGTGTGTTAGATGGTTTCAAAGTCTATTGTAATTACTAATGATCCTATAAAGGAATGGGTAAGTAATGACAAAATTTATATTCATCTAAAACATGCTGACTGTGAATGCGTATTAAAAACTTACATTTCAATTTCAGCTTTCGATACTGGTATATCTATATGTACAGCACCTGGGTCTTCATACATGGCTTAATATTGTTATGGTCGGGTTAGGATAATGATTATTGACACTCTTATTTATAGAAAAGATAAACAAGAACGACTTTATTATTCAAGCTAAGACATGCCAATCGAATAGCTGTCAGCGCTAGATTGATAAACAAATACAATAACAACCGCGAAGTTGCAGCGGTTGCTATGCGCGATTCGAACATCTCGAATCGCGCTGGTCATAACATTGCTCTCCCTTTTTTCTTTAGATTGTCGTCCCGACAATCTTAAGTCTTCTTTCTGTATTAGCTTTCCATTCAAACTTCCTTCAAGGATGCTCAGTCGGTCCCATCTCATTCTAGTAAACACAATCTGTTAATCTTCGTCCAAGTAACCACATTCACCGAATTTCCTTTCAAGCGGGTTGATCCTCTTCTAAATTCCAATGATGACTTACAGGAATCACCAACATCCTCTACCTTGATCCACGCCGGGCATTAAGTTACCGAGCCATGCTTACAGGTCAATTCCAATCATCACTTACAGGAATAGAATTGGACCCGTCTCTTGAAAAGGAATATTCCCATCTTGAAAAACCATGCGATCCAATCTTTTCTCTGACTGTCCAAGCTTCAATTTATACTTTATTCTTCCGTTCTTATTCCTTTTCTCTTTCGTCTCATTTCTTCACGGTTTGTTAAGAGTGATCTTCAGACATGAGTGGGGAGTTGATATGCCATGGTAGCTCTCCTCAAGTCCCTGCTCCGGTATTCACCTTCACGCTCACGGGAAAAACCATGGCTCAAAAGAACCGTGAGCAGAACAGTCTTTATAAGTCGGTTTCATTGGTCACATTCGGGTTGGTGCATCTCAATCAGGTGAAGTGTTTTTATCAGGATATTTCATCTTTGCTGGTACGTGTCATCACAGGATCATTCTGATCCAGTCTCTTCCATCGAACGGCATGATGCGTACGACGTCATCGTTTGTATCCGACCTGAACAGCAAAGATGTTCCAAAGATGGAACGAACCCAACAACTGCAGTATCACATTTTTAAGTGATATTTCCGTAATGTTCAAAAAATAACCTAGAACTGATTCTGTAATTTTTCTAAGTGTACCTATACTTTTATCCTTTGTCGGAATAGTGTTATCAACAGCGGCATTCGTTGTTAACACACTCCGATTCCTAACTATCATGTGAGAATCATATTCGAGTGGTTTAAATCTAGTTATTGAATTAATTTTGATTCTCTCTGATCTTACTGTCTTCTGAACTACCGATTGTAGTATGTATGTGTTTGCATTCAAATTTTGATTCAGAATGATGTCATCAACCACGGCATTCATTAATGGCATATTCAGAAATAGAATTTTTTTACAAATAATTTTATGTGTTTTTATGGAGTTGTCTCTCTTTTCAAAATACCCTATTTGATTACGGATTGTGTCATGAGAAATATCAGTAACAATCGTCATTGAACAGTTTAAGTTAATAAAATGTTGTTCAAGATCTAGTCGTTTCTGAATTAGATCAGTTCGTTTAGCAAGAAGTATATCAATGGAGTGACAGACACTGATTATGCTCTTAGATTGTCTAGTGTTAAACTCATTTTCATTTTGTGTATCTCTAGTTATCTGTGTGTCTGAACTGTTGTGTGTAACTTGTGTTTTCTGTAAATTGTCTCCATACTTTTCATAAATATCATTACAATCATCTATCCTAAGATTAAAAACGAATGTGTTGTTTGGTCTGTTATCTATGTTTGTGTCTTTAAATTGTAAACGACTTAGTTCTCGTAAATGCTGTCGTAGAGATTCGTCGTCGTCTAAAAGAGCTCTGTTGAGAAGTTGTAGACGGGAGTTATTGGTGACTGGGTGTGATGTGTCAGCTTCAGGAGGAAAGAGTTCGCGGCGACCGGACGTAGTTTTGAGACGGTTAATTTCAGCCAATGTCTCCCTATGGAGAGAATTAAGCCTAGAAACTTCTGCGGTTGACTCAGTAAGAAGAGAAGAATACTTAGCTTCGATCTTCTTGACTTCTTCTTCACAAAGGTGACGTTCTTGAAGAAGCTCTGATTCACGAATGCAGAGTTCTTTTGATAAGCGGGTAACCTCCAATGTGCACTCTTCAAGTGTAGATTCGGCAAGCCGGAGTTGTTGTCGAAGTTGGGTATTTTCATCAGCGAGTGAAGGTTGTTCCACCGTTGGTGATGTGTTAGTAGGTGGTGGAAGCGTATCAGCTTGTGAAGTCTCAGAGACTGTGATGAGGGGCGGGGAGGGAGGCGGTGTACGGGTTAAGGTCATCGTGCCCGATCTTAACTTCATTCACTGGGTAATACGTTCACTTGCGGACGAGCCCCCAAAATGTTATGGTCGGGTTAGGATAATGATTATTGACACTCTTATTTATAGAAAAGATAAACAAGAACGACTTTATTATTCAAGCTAAGACATGCCAATCGAATAGCTGTCAGCGCTAGACTGATAAACAAATACAATAACAACCGCGAAGTTGCAGCGGTTGCTATACGCGATTCGAACATCTCGAATCGCGCTGGTCATAACAATATATAGGTATCTTATGCCAAAATATAAGAAAAATATGCCAAGTAGTTCATGTAAGTACTACCAGTTAAATGTACATAAGTGTTTCGATAAACTTTAAATGTATTTTTCTCAGTCTTGACATTTTTCTGATTTTAGGTCCTTTGCCGCAGGATATCTCAGCATCCAGATGATGAATTGACACCAGACAGGATGGAAAATCTTCTGAATACGTTTCTTCACTGCTTGAATGGAGCAGAATTCACTAATACAAGGAAAAGTCAATGTTGTGTACGTGAATATCAAGGGGCGCGGTAGCGCCACGATGGCAAGTATAAGTTACGTCAGTACGTACGCCGCCCTCGGGCGCAAGCCAGACCCTATATATACTTTAAATTAGCCCTATTGAAAACTCGACATACAGTTCTCTTCGCATTAACAACTTTGTTTGTTGCATATGAGCACCCAGATGAAAGTTTGCGACAAAACTAACAAAATGACATCGGGGTCATATTTTGTGAAATTGCTTCTATCAAAAGTTATTGCGAAGTGAAAGTTCGGCATCACGAATTCTCCTATACGAAAATTCTTCTCCCGGAGAAAATGTTCTCCGCGGAAGTACGTCATCGTATGACGTCAGCTCTACGTATACTATTGTATGTATACAGTTTATATGTGTGCAAATGCAGACGAGCAGATATTTTTATATGCAGATGCAGACGTTTTGTATTATGCAATACAATAACACATGCTGTCATGTTAAAGAAATATACTTTTATACAGTTTGTGGTGCAGATGACGATTACAATAACAGAGTTTATTAATATATCAGCAAGAAATTCTATTTATAAGTAATTTTAAAAATCAGTGAAAATATAGTAAAATTTAACCTAAATATATATTTTATAAAAACAGTGTTATTTTAATATTTTAGGACATCTCACAAACATGACTAATAGGCTAGAATTAGATAAGTATTTAGTTTTATTTTTTTATAAATCATACATAATATAATGAAAGATTTTGTGAACTGATTCTTTGTTAAAATGATCTTTTTTATTTTTCAGGTTTTATTGGAAGGCATACAACTATCAGGTTATAAACAATTTTCTTGTGATGTGATGTGATGTGACAAGCTAGTGACGTGAAAAATGTTTTTTCAAGATTTTTAATTATTATATAAGTTCAAAAGACAAGTGGTTTACAAGTTTTCTCCAATTTTGAGAGAGCAAGTACACTAAGTTTCCAGACGTAACGAGACTTTTCTCAAGGGAAAAGCATGTTTTATTTTATATAAGGTAACAAGAACTTATGAGTTGTCAAACCTGTCACTCAGAGGGATAGTATCAGAATTTTCAAGTTGATACGGCTCAGCAAAATTAGAATTTTTGAATTTTGAAATTTCTAATCTCCGATTATCTGAATACTACTCAACTATACCATCTTCAAAATTCCTGTACTATCTCTCTAAGCTGTGGGCTAAACCACTCGTATGGTCTTTTTACCTTTTAGAAATCAGAACATGCATTTCTATTGGGAAAAGAGACGCTCAACCCATATTCTGGAAACTTCCTGTACTCAGGGCACACTGAAATTTGAAAATAACTAGATTTTCATTAAGCAAATCAATCAGAGGGATAGCATATGAAATTTCAAGTTAATCTTCTTGACCAATTTCAAAATAATTATGATTTAAGGCATTCAAAATTGAACAGCTTAAAATTGGTCTAGACGATTAACTTGAAATTCTATATGCTATCCTTCTGATTGATTTGCTTAATGAAAAAATGGTTATTTTCAGAGTGCCCGGAGTACAGGCAGTTTCCAGAATGTGGGTTTAGCATCTCTTTTCCTATTCGAAATGTATGTTTTACTTTCTAAAAGATAAAAAGATCATTCAAGTTTTCAAGCCCACTGCTTAGAGAGATAGTATAACAATTTTGACGATGATATAGTTGAGCAGTATTGAGATAATCAGATACTAGAAATTTCAAAATTCAATAATTCAAAACTGCTGAGTCGTATCAACTTGAAAATTTTTATATTATCCCTCTAAGTGACTGGCTTGACAACTTATAAGTTCTCGTTACCTTATACAAAACAAAATATGCTTTTCCCTTGGGAAAAGGCTCGTTACATCCATGATCTAGAAAATGAGTATACTTTATTGTACTCCTTTCAAATTGAGAAAAACTCATGTTCTATCTAGAAATCCATCGCAAGGATAGCATGTGAAAGTTTAAGTTTATCACATAGACCAATGTCAAAATAATTATCATTTATGGCATTCAAAATGGAAAAAAATTGGTCTAGACGATTAACTTGAAATTTCTTATGCTATCCCTCTGATTAATTTGCTTAATGAAAAATTAGTTATTCTCAATTTTGAGAGAGCAACATGTACACTCAGTTTCCAAATCTTGCATGTAACGAGTCTTTTCCCAAGGGAAATGCATGTTTTGCTTTGTAAAAGGTAATGAAAACTAATGAGTTGTAAAGCCTGTCACTTAGAGGGATAGTATGAGAATATTCAAGTTGATACGGCTTAGCAAAATTTGAATTTTTTAATTTTGATATTTCTCATCTCCGATTATCTTAATACTCCTCAGCTATATCATCTTCAAAATTCCTATACTATCTCTCTAAGCTGTGGGCTAAACCACTCGTATGATCTTTTTACCTTTTAGAAATCAGAACATGTATTTCCATTGAAAAAAGGGACGCTCAACCCATAACCTGAAAACTGCCTATACTTCGGGCACTCTGAAAATTTAAAAAAACTGTTTTCATTAAACGTACTAATCAGAGGGAAATCATGAAAAATTTCAAGTTTATCATATCAACCAAAAATTTATTTTTCATTAAATGATCTTTACTTTTTCATGCTATCTGTATCAAGTAAATAATTATGTTAAACAGAATAAAGTTTTGTGTCACTTTTGTGGATTAGGCCTACAGGGAATACCACAACTTTATTGACATTATTTTTTACAAGTTTTCATAAAGTTTAAATTCGATTCCAATTTTCTAAACATTTACCGAATTAGGTCTTTTGCATTGTAAGGGGCCGAATTTATCTTATCCGGGCCGCTTGGGTTCGTACAAATAATTATTTTTATTTGGGAAGCTATCTTTGATCGGGATCTTTAATTGCAAAATTGTAATTGTAAATAAACGAATTTAAAAGAGGGGTTGTGTCGATGGCCCTTATTCTGGTCCTCTAATGCCTCTTACCTCGATCTATATATGCTAAGTCCGTGATTGTGGACTCTGCCTATATTGAAGGACGCTAAATTAATTCTGCGGACAAGTTTACTAAAAATGCGGACGCGAGCAGAATCGCGGACTGGCCGTAGAGCGTATACAGCTTTACTGTGCAGACGCGAGTATGTCCGCGCGCGCTACTCCGTAAGACCAACGTTGGCTGTTTGTCCGCGGACGAAATGCTGGTATATGCGGACACGAGTATGTCCGCGAGCGCTGCTTCGTATGACTTAATGCTGGCTGGTAGTCCGCGGACACGATGTTGGAACTGCGGACACTTTGCTGATGGCTGTTGGGCGTTTCGTCAAAGTCTGCGGACGCCTTACATGTTTATGTCTTGTCTTTAGCTTATAAGGGCTTGTTAGTAGATGAAAGGGCGTCTGTTAGTTAAATAAATTGTTCGCCTTTATTATATTTCTATTTCTTTGTTATATTCTTTTTTTTTATTGGGCGTCCGGGCAGAATCATCAGGATATACAAAAGGGCTCGTTTCACTTATAGATGTTTCCTACTAGTCTAAGGTCGTGTTTCTTTTACAATTCTCATTTTTACCCGCGTTCTTAAAATGTGTTATAACTAACTTACTTTTACACACGCGCCGTTGATCAAAGCGTCCTTCCTTCTCTAGCGAGTGCTAAATTCTTATAGTACACGAGCTTGTCGTGGCAAGGGTTTTTACTTAATTAAGCTGCGGCTTTACCCACTCATGCCAGATATGATTGGCGGTCCTTCTGTCGCAGTGTACTTCAGTCGTGATGTACCTTCCACCGGAGCAAATATGCCAGCTTGCCTGCAGAGTTCGGTAGATTTCTAGGCCCCCGATAGCGTACAGATAGTACCTTGACACCCTCTTACGGTCTCGTGTAAATCCTTCTGAAGTATCTCCAAGTAGACGGCTAGTCTTCAGCGGCAAGTCGTAATGACGAGGTTAGACGCACGCCGACTCCTGGTCTGGTCGTAAAAGGCGCTGCGCTGATGGAGTCGAGGGTTTATAAAGACTCGACCTCCGATCAGACGGTAGCTTAACAATTTAATTGTGGGGATACCCGCAGCCAATCAACACTCGCCACCGAAAGAAGGATTACAAAAGTATAAACGCGGCGACGCATATGAAAATGCTGAGCTGATCTTAAAACGCCCGGAACCCGGTCATACCATTGCTCAACCAGCACACGAGGCTGGTATATTGCAATATAACTACCGTCAGCGTACTCACACACACCCACACAAGTCGTACGTTACACATGTCGAAATCAATGATTAATCAATCAATCGCGGGACCTTACACCTCCTCCCTTAGAATATTGACGCCCTCGGCAATGGAAGCTGGCGCAAAAATAAAAAGGTTCCGCAATTGATGTACAAACAAAAGAAAATAAAATAATCATACTCAATGGTTTTTAACGGAGATGGTCTTCTTCTTCTTCAATCGCTTCTTGATCCTGCAGATCCTACACTCGTAAGGAATCCGGCCGACGCACGCTTCATTAGCCCATTTGGTCCGACAGACTACACAGAGCAACCAATTCACCCCGTCCTCTTTGCCTTTATACCAGCAATCACCTCTGCAGTCGGTGCAGCTAGTAAAGAGAGACGGTATCTGCGCGAAAGATGGAATATTGGCTGAAATATCCAGTCTGTCAAGAACCACCTTAGGATATTTAGCAGCTTCAGCCTGCTTCTTCTTCCGTGCTTCGGCTTTCCTCAACCTGTCCTTCTCGCGTCTCTTCAGGATCTTTTCTTCAGCTGTTAGCTTTATTTCCGTGACCATCTTCTTTTCCTTTTTCTTCCCTTTCGATTTAATAGAGACGGAAGTTGTCGGTATCCGGTACTCTATTCCTCATTGGGCTGGATACTTACACCAAAATACTTTGATAAAGTTAAGTATATCCATGGTAGTAGGACCTGGTGTAGTAATTCGGACGATCACGGCTCTCAATTCTAGTCGTTGTCGTTTGAGTGGACACTTCTTCTTGCCCGCGGACGAAATCGCGGACTTGGCCTCTATGTTTTTCCGTTTACGCGGACACGATCGCTTGTCCGCGCACGAAACCGCGGACACATGTGCCGATGTCCCACTCTTGATAATATCGCGGACTGGAAAATTCGTCCGCGCATCGTCAACACTGGAGGTTGCAGTTGGCGGTCGACGCTCCAGATTTGAAACTGCTGACACTGCACCTAGCCTCGCAACGGTTAATGAACTCATATTCGCACACTGGTTATTCACTATTCTCCTCAATTTTTTCAACAATAACATTACTACCACTACTGCACATACTATTAACTAATTTCCAATAATTAGCTTGCGCGAACTTTACTTCTTCTTGCGCTCGATCTAGCTGGTCCAGAGCTCTTTTAAGTACTAGCTCTGCAGTACTTAAAACACTTGAACGGAGGGCAGGATACATGGTAATAATGTTTAATTAATCCTTTTTATACACACACAAAATTCGAAAACACAGTAGCAAAACCAGTGTATACAGCGCGAGTACAAATTCATTAATGATTCGTGGCAGGCTCGAACGACCGAAACTTCAACGCAGCTGCACCTCCCGGCTTACCGATATCCATTAATGTCGCTCCGAGTTCACGCGGGGCAGCCCCTCCCGGGTTACCGACTCCTCTATTATGAAACATGCGGACTTCGTGTTCCTCTTGCTGAACTCGTAATGGCCATTTTCGAAACAATGCTAATATACATTAGATATGAGACACACATGATTTTTGATTTAACGTTGAAGCCATAATTATTAATCTATGACAATAAAATTTATATGTATCCCCCCAATAACAAAGAGCAAAACTATCATAATGTTAAATAAACAAATTAACAACTTTTAGGACTAACTTCTAAAATAATACAAATTTTCAAATTTTGACAAGCTACTGATGATCGGCACCCTTTATAGACTTACGGAGCGAAAGTGACCTCTTACTGAACAATTGCTATAAGTCAGAAACTTACAGTCTGAAAATTGTTATTTTGATACCTAATTTGTTAATTAGACTTAAACTTGACCCCCATGAAAAGAAAATTCGGAATTTGTTAATAATAAAGAAATTTTCTTAATAATGGTCAGATCGAAACCAGACCACTTTGTAATTTTACAATTAGGCATAGGCTTCCATCGTATCAAAAAAACATTTACAAAATATTAGTAAACTAAAAAGTTATAAATTTAACAATTAAAAATTTTCGACTTTTACAAAAATTTTCCTTATAGTACCGTTCTATGGACTTAAGCGCATCCGAATCCAATGAGTGAAAATTTCGAAAAATATACGCTCAAACCTCCACGGAATAACCGCTTATGTCCCCAGAACAGTATTACACATACATATAAAGCATATACGAAGTCCCAATACACAAAATACAACTCAGCACCGGTGGGGCCAACGGCTTCAAGCAAACGCGCATGCATACTGCCGAGCGCCTAAGTCCAAAATTGCGGACTTGCAGATTCTTCGGCGCTCGACTAAAAGAAAACATGGAACTAACAAAATCAATTTATTTATTCCTACGCTATTATTACCGTGTAACGTCGTTGCACACAGTTAAAGATATTATACTATTTTACTTACAACTTTCCTTAAAAAAAAAACAAACTCATACATCCATACCTTGCACCGGCAAGGGAGGTGGCAAACATCTCGGTAAAAATCTACGCGGTTCCTGGATTTCTGAAGATGATGAATCCTGCAGATACAGCAATCCACCTCCAGCAGGCACCGATGGAATTTCTACGACTGACGATGGAATTCTTCGTCTCAGGTAATCTAAATTTTCCTCCCTTGGAAATTGTGACATTTCCAGGCGAGAGGAATCAATGGACATAGCACTTCCAACCTTATTCCGCTCCACCTTTACAGATTTAACTCTACGACCAAACACACAACTTTTACTACAGCATTTTAGCGCCAGTAGAAGCAATACCGCCAGGAGTACTGGAACCAAACATGCCGAAGTAAAATACACCGTATGTAATATCTTTTCTCTCCTTAAGGTTGAAAATTCCAAAAATTTATCCTCTATCCTCTTTAAAGTCACGGAATCTTCACTTTCCACCCAACTCCTCAATTCTCGCGAGTCCGCACTCTTCTCAAGACATCTCAAGACAGAGAATTGTGATACATAGATCTATAACCCTCTGTGTCCACGAGTGACAAGTTAAAGGGCAAAGATGCGTTATAAAAGAAGGTCTGATTCGTGCGAATCACGGTAATGCCAAATAAAATAGTATTACCGGACTGACCATGACATTTCTCCTTAATTGCTAATAGTCCTGTTCCCTGTAATACTACTTCAGCTTTTCTCTCGCTGTCACAGATAATACTCATCTTCAAAGCTGTAGGTAAAGAAAACAACCATTCTTGTGTACTTAACAGTTTAGTCCAAAATGGAATATTTTTGGACGAGACCGCAAACTTACACCTCTCCAAGACTTTAGAATCCGGACGAGCAAAAAGCGCAAACTCGCACGAACTCTCCCCATGATCCAAATAAAACGGCAGGTTCGGAGGACAATGCAATTTGTCCACATATTTCATACAGGTATCAAGGAAACTTAGATCAGTCAATAAATACTGCTGCATGTCCTGCGATGAAATTACAATTGAATAATCTGGAACAATTCTAATATAGGCCGACGACTTAAACAACACTTCATTATGCATTGGTAAAGAATGCATCTTATAATACATAAATTTTGTACGCTCTGCCAATGGAAACTCTAAAACCACCAACAATTTACCATTTTTAGCACTGACAGTAGTCTTAGACATCACATGCAACATGTTTACTGTAACCTGATCATATTCCCAAGGTAAAATATGATCATTGATTGACAAAAGAATCGTCTTTAACTGACCATCGCTGAGCAATAACGGATGCAGATGACCCGCCGGCTTCTAAAGCATCTAACAAGGTATTTAAAGAACCAATACTATCCTCTAATGATCTGTCAAATTGATTTAGCCATAAATTTAGCTTTTGTAAAGCTGCAGTACGACGAATTTCGTTGTCAAATAAATCAGACTTATTCAACAAATTTTCCAAAACTTGATGATCCAAAGTTAAAGACTTTTCGTCCGCAACCAATCTATCATATATAGACTCCAAGTTTGATCTTACAATATGTGTTTTTTGCGACATCAAGACGGACAAATTAGAGGACTGGCTATATAATCTGTCTACATTTGCATGTAGATCTTCCCTATCTCCAGAATCCATGGATCCAAAAAGAAATTTGTATCCCCATCCAATAAAACTGAATGGTGCCCACCTCTTAGTCAGAGCATGTGAATAGACCTGTTTCAAGTCTCCCTCAGATGGAGCAAAGGAAAAGAAATTTTGCAATTTTTGTTGCAAGGACAAAAGAAAATTCAAACGAGAATTAGTCCTTTCTGACTGCAAAACAGACTCACACGCACTCTTCTCTATAGTTCTCTGACAGGACAATAGGGAGTCCAAGAATTTCCGTTGCCTCCATGTCACAACATCATTCCAATTACCGAAATCCAAAGAGATAGCAATCTTCCACTTAATCTTTTCAAAACGCAGATCTCCCATATACTCATAGTATATCCCAGGATTGTTCTTGATTTCCATGACTTGATAATACGTAGTATTATCTAATCCGCTATCCGCTGCTGCATCCAATAGGCCGCCAAACGTCAGTAAGGCGAAGAGTGGAAGTCGAACCCACGCCATAATTTACTGTAAGAAAAACAAAACAAAAATATTTGGTTAGCGGTAGAATTTTTCTAACTTATCCTTATGCTTAACAATCAAGTTTCCGTTAGAAGATTCAACCACAACATTGTTATTATCTCTTATCTCTCTCACAATAAATCTGCCATTGTAAAATTTATCCAACTTTCCATATCTTGGCTCTTTCAGTACTCTAACTTCTTCACCCACTTCTAATTTGAGCGGTCTAGCCTTCTTATCATAATATTCCTTATTCTTCAATTTAGACTTTATCAAATTATCTCTAGCTAAAGTCTGCAATCCCCTCAAACATTCAGTAAGATCTTGAATATAATCATTATAAGTTTCCAACTCTGGCTCATCCGGCAGTCTATTAGGGGCTCTGGCCGGTCTTTCATAAACCAATTCAAACGGTGTAAAACCTGTGGACGCATGTACAGATGTATTATATTCATGCATCGCAAAAGGAATTACCTTATCCCAGTCTTGTTTGTTGGAAGCTTTATTCCTTAGAAAATCGGCCAGCACCGCGTGACTTCTCTCCAATGAACCATTGGACTGCGGATGGTATGCAGTAGTAGTCTACTTACATACCACAAAAAATAATTTTTTTCATTGGATGAACACCTATAGATGAGTTTTGGTACGAATAATTTAAAAATCGATGTCCGATCTTGATATCTCAAAATGGCGTCTTATTGCAAAAATATTTAGCCTAAAATTTCAAATTCATCTCCAAATTGCCCATGGAACGATAACTTGATCCAACCACCTTTAATCGATAGCTTACGACGTACTTAACAAACGCTAAAAAAAACTTTTTAAAAAATTAATATTTAACAACATTTTTAACAATAAATAATTTTTATTTTCGCCAATTTTGAAACTACTTAATAATTTTTGATGAAATTTAGTTTACAGCTTGCTCAAAAAATACTCTAAATGATGGCATTTTACCCGATAGTTGTAATGGACCTATTTCGTGCAAAACGACCGATGAAAGAATGTGAAATTAGCGCGCACGGCCGCGCGGCTGCTTCGGCCCGGCGGCGCGGTGGTGGGGGGAGCGCCGCTGCAGCTTTCGGGAACTTTAGATGTTAAATTCTTTTCTCGGCAACCAGAGGTCGTACGGTAATGCTTTTTTTTTTAATTTTATGTGTTTTTTTCTCAGCTTTCATGTCGTGTTAATGAAATTGTCGTAGCTGCATCAACAATACTCGAAATTGACTTGTTTTCTAGAAAAAAAACTTTTTTCGAGGTATACACTATACGTACATGTATATATTGTGCAACAAAATACATTTATGATTATATCTGTGGCTTACAGTAAGAACCACTTAAGTGACATTTTCGTGTTTTCGAGAAAAAGCGATTTCAATGTTTGGAGTAATACGTAAGATCGAAATGTCAGAGAAAAGATCTAAGTATTGGCTCATTTGATTAGGTATCTGATACGGATACAACCGTAGTATTACATTTGTAAATAGTTTCATTATCGACGCCCAAGCTAAACAAATTACTCGAGTTAAGTGGTTCTGCGGAAACTTTGCAGATAAGTGGTTATGCGGTCACTGTCTTTGAGGGCTCGTAACTAATGTAATTTGCGATTTAAAAAATTCGGGCAGGGCATATTTTTAAAGTTTAACTCATGCCCTTTCCAATGGTATAATTAAAATTTTCGAAAATTGTTATTAACTATGAGAAAAAACGGTTTAAAGGAAAAAAGCATGGTTTTTCCACAATTTTTTGTTTTAATTCGAGATTTCAAGAACGTTTTCATTTGCAATGTATCTGGAACCCCTCTAAGCAATGGGATAAATGTCCAAACCTAAAAGATACGTGATTTGGGGATTGATTTCGAACCTCGGTGTGGTTAAACTGGCGCATATTATAATTGAAAATTTTTTACGAAGACTTTTACGAATTTTTTATTCAGAAACCACAAACTTTTGGAAAAAATTTTCAAGAGTAATAAGTTCTTAGAATCAGCTAAGGAATACGTATGAATTTTATCAGAGTGATTCCAGTAATTTTTTTGTTTTTGCAAATTGACAATTTTTAAAAAATTTAAAAACGTTAAAAATTTTTTTATAATTTAAAAAAACCGACGAATACATCGGTATAGGTAATTAGATATATATTATACCGCTTTAATGTACTCCACACGGTGTATCTCGCACAAAAATAAAAAAAACGAGTGCACTTAACTGGTTCTGTGGTAACATTTTTACGAGAGACGCAGTTAAGTGATTATGCAATCGGCTGGCATTTAAAATATTTGTGCATTTCGAAAATCCTACTATTGTACAATGAAAAAGGGTACTAAGAGCTCCTCGAATTCGACATAAAAAAATTTTTCGCAAAATGTCACTTAAGTGGTTCTTCCTGCAAGCCACAGATATATATCAGTACAAGAATAATAACTGCTTACTATTTTGGAAGTACATATTACTTTTAATGTTTTTGCTACAGAGATTATCTTTATATGTATATTGTATACAGTATACTATAAAACATATTTATGATTATATACATGTGTTTGTGTGTGTGTGTGTGTGTGTGTGCGTGCGTGCGTGCGTACGTGCGTGCGTGTGTGTGTACATAAATACGTAAAGAACATGTTTTTTATTCATTTATTCATTGACACACGCATATATATGTATATACATACACACATGTATATAATCATAAATATGTTTTGTAGTACAGTATATACATGCAAGGATAATCTGTTCAACAAAAATATTAAAAATAATATGTATTACTGAAATAGATAAAAGGCAATTTTATCTATCGTATTTGTATAAATAAATACGTACACATACTCCAATACATATATTTAATAAAGTCAGTACAACTCCAAAAATATACTCAAAATTCGAAGCAATAAATTCCAATTGAATCCAACTGATTTTACGAGATTAATACCTTAATTTAGTATAATATTAAAATAGAAAGCAGTTATTATTCTTGTATTGATATATATAATCATAAATGTATTTTGTTGCACAATATATTCATGTATGTATAGTGTATACCTCGGAAAAAGTTTTGTTTCCAGAAAACAAGTCAATTTCGAGTATTGTTGATGCAGCTACGACAATTTCATTAACACGACATGAAAGCTGAGAAAAAAACACATAAAATTTAAAAAAAAAGCATTACCGTACGACCTCTGGTTGCCGAGAAAAGAATTTAACATCTAAAGTTCCCGAAAGCTGCAGCGGCGCTCCCCCCACCACCGCGCCGCCGGGCCGAAGCAGCCGCGCGGCCGCGCGCGCTAATTTCACATTCTTTCATCGGTCGTTTTGCACGAAATAGGTCCATTACAACTATCGGGTAAAATGCCATCATTTAGAGTATTTTTTGAGCAAGCCGTCAACTAAATTTCATCAAAAATTATTAAGTAGTTTCGGCGTGAGCGTCGATTGAAAAAATTTTCGTATCTCCGTTCCTATTGGTCCGATCTAAATAAAGTTTACATGAAAATTCATGGTTTTTTACGTACTTTAAAATGCACTTTACTGCATTCGTCTAACTTCAAAATTGGCGAAAATAAAAATTATTTATTGTTAAAAATGTTGAGCCTAAATTAGCCTAAATTTGAAATTTTAGGCTAAATAATTTTGCAATAAGACGCCATTTTGAGATATCAAGATCGGACATCGATTTTTAAATTATTCGTACCAAAACTCATCTATAGGTGTTCATCCAATGAAAAAAATTATTTTTTGTGAAATTTGTAGCAATATGAAATTTAAAAAAAAAATTTTTTTTGTTTAACAATTTAACGATGAAAAAACTTAATTTCGCAGTCGGGAACATATGTACCTTATACAAAATTCAATTCTGAACAACTTTCATCTCTATCTTTTTTTACATAAAATGAGTCATAAAGAAGTTATTCACGAAAAGCTTAAAAAAAGTGCATTTTTGAAGTTTATTATGCAATAATAACAATGTTCCCGACCTGACCCGAAGTCGAGACTTTAAGGTTATTTTCAGTACGTTACCAACAACACATTTCAATCATAAAACTAAAGTTATAAGAAACTTAATGCATAAATGCTAACTTGCCCCGACTACTATTACTCAAAATAATCTTAGGCACACCATATTGAGCAACCAGATGCCTTGCTAACGCATCAGATATGGTAATAGCTTTAATATTGGGCACTGGAACCGCTAAACAAAACTTGGAAAATAAACACTGCATCGTAAGTATATGCACATTTCCACTACTAGTTTTGCATAAAGGCCCTACAGTGTCAATAGCCACCTTATAAAATACTTCACTCGGAGTATCAGTAATAACCATTGGTTCTCTGGTCTTAACTCTTACCAATTTCTACTCCTGGCAAATCTCACACCGTCTAACGAAATCGTGGACATCATCTTTCATACCTTTTCAGTAATACCTCTCTCGGATCCTTCTATAGGTCTTACCCATACCTCGGTGTCCACCAAATAAACTATTGTGACAGTCACGCAAAACGGTTGGTATTTGATCTGCCGACAGCGTTCGACATGTACCCAAGCAGATAGTGATAAAAATTTTTGAATTACCAAAAATTGATTTGACCTGCTTCAAAAGGGCTCCTCTTGGCAAACTGTCAGTAAGCTCGCCCATTCTAGCCAATCTAAAAGACTTCAATTTTTTTTCTCTAATAATATTCTTCAGATTTAGTAGGCATGAACGCAAAATCGAAGGTTTAATTTCATCCTTGACATTTTTCGCCACCACCAAACTAAAAATAAAACGTTTTCTATTGAGAGTAACCAGAGCGTCACCCAACTTAGGATTTTGTCCGGCTAGATCTGATAGCCTCAAAGCATCTAAATCAGATAATAATTTATTAGTTTCAGAATTCACCTCTAAATCTTGGGAAATGAAATGAACAATATTGTCTTTCAAATAAGTCACACCTTCTCTAGTAGTAAGCATCTTCATTACCGAATTAGAATCATAAAGATCCTCACCGACAGTAGTGGAAACCAGTGTCACAGGAGGTTTACCTGGATGTACTCCAACTCGAACACTTCCAGTATTTTCCTCAATCTCTTTTCTTACTACAGGAAATGGAGCAACCGCTGGCACTGCTGAATCTTTCGCAGGTATGGCCTTGTTCTTAACAACAGCGGAAGATAAATCATTATCGGACTCTACCTCGCTATCTACCTGTTCTATAGGGGACAGATTACGCCAGTTGGTTTCATCCTCAAATTCTTCATTTCCCTGCCAAGCTGTTGAGCTGGCTCTCAATTTTTTTATATGAGACTTAGAGCGAATTGGATGTGGGTTTCTTTCAGCATAATCCAATGCTCACTCTCTCAAAGTCTCATTAATACTTGTGTCTCTAACTCTTTTCTCTTCTTCAGTGAAATCTACACCCTTATTATCCTCCATCGGCAACGATGACAAAGACTTGGTATGTCTTAAAGGAAATTCCTCCAATGGAACCACACCACTCATACCTGGATGGAAAACGTCTCCAGAATCATTATATGTTTCCACATAATTATCCCAAATCAGAGATTGGGGATTTTGCGTAACATTGGCCAAAGATTTATTTTGGTCAGAAGATTCCGCCTCAATTCCAGACAAATCTTCCAAACTCAATCGTCCTACACCCACAGCAGATCTTCGCATAGTGGACTGCAAAGGACCTTGGATCAACTCCCGTTCATCGCTTGAGGACGATGAATCTCGCTACTGATTCTTCAAGATACTCTTAACCGGAGCCTTCTCCTTCCTTTTACCACTCTTTATAATCTTAGCCGAATCGGGATTCATAACTTCATCAACTTCACTTTCTCCAGGAGCTTTGTCCGCCTGAATAATCTCCAAATCCGAGCTCTCCGATTCTGGACAAACCTCGTTCCTTACCAGGCTGGGCAATGCGGATCGATTTGCGGAAAGCAACGGAGCATCATCTTTTGGATCTACTTCCCTGTCCACGCTACCAGAGCTGTCCGAAGAATTTTTACTTTCGGACACCGTAGAAATGGGATCAGAGAATGCTACCATTTTCGGCTCATCTAGTCTTCTCCGCCGTAGCCTCTTAGCAATGGTACTAGCATCTAAATCCGCTTGTCCACCCTCCATTCCATGTGGAACTGTTGGCAACCGATTTTTGGAATCAGGCTTCCTTCCCGGCTTCTTTCGGACTGGTTCAGGTGTAGCATCAGATTTTTCATCTTCAGACATTCTAGCCAAGGATTGTCGAGCCAACGAAGTTTTAGTTGGCTTAGGCACAATAGGTAGTAGCAGCACCTCCCCCCTTAGGTCCTTACTACTCTTATCTTCCTCAGTCGTGGGTTTAATAACTGGATTACGGGATAAGGCACCCGAGTTTATATTCAACCTGCCAGGTTTATACCTGAAGGTATAATAATAGCCTCGTAACCGTAATCTTCATCTATTCAGTCTACTCATTGGATCTTCGATTGAATCAATCAAAGTTAATGGCTCATGATCGCCATGAATAGTTAAATGTCGTCCATATAGATAATGTCTGAAATATTCTACTGCAACTATCACAGCCAAACACTCTTTTTCGGTAGTAGAATAATTCCTTTCACTTTTATTCAAACACCTGGACGTATAGGCTATCGGATGATCTTGTCCGGGCTCTCCTTGAGAGAGAACCGCCACAATAGCGAAATCACTGGCATCAGTCGTCAAAATGAACGGTTTATCCAAATCTACAGCTGCCAAAACAGGTGCTTCACATAAAGCCTTTTTGAGTAGATCAAAACTGCTCTGCTGTTCTTCAGTCCATTCCCATTTTCTGCCTTTTTCCAATAAAAGATTCATTGGTCGTGACTTTGCAGCAAAATTTTCAATAAAGCGTCGATAGTAACCTGCCAGTCCAAGAAACTGTCGGACATTAGTTGGAGCCTCCGGCGTTGGAAATTTGGACACTGCTTCCAACTTATCTGGGTCAGGTCTTACTCCCGCACTGTTGATAACATGTCCCAAGTACTTTACCTCAGGAACTAAAAATTGACATTTATCAATCTGTAATTTTAAACCTAAATCAGACAGTCTCTCAAACAGATTACTTATTTTTCTTTCGTGTTCCTCCAAATCATTGGAGTAAATTACAATGTCGTCTAGGAATACATACAACTCTGATCCTTGCAAACCAGATAATACCTTGTCCATGAGACGCTGGAACGTTGGGGGCGCGTTGGAAAGGCCAAAAGGCATGCATTCATACTCAAAATGGCCGTACTTGGTGTTAAACGCAGTCTTCTCAATGTCTTCAGGCTCAATTTCAATTTGATGGAAACCCATAGCTAGGTCAAAAACTGAAAAATACTTGGCACATCCAATTTGTTCCAATATCTCTGTTATATTAGGCAAAGGGTATGCATCCTTAATTGTTTTTGCATTCAATTTCCGGTAATCTATTACCAGACGGTACTTCTTTTTACCATCGGGACCCGTCTTCTTCGGAACAATCATAGCCGGGCTGCAGTAAGGACTCTTGGAAGTTCTTATTACCCTAGCTTCAATCAACTTATGTAGTTGATTATAAAGCTCCTCATCCAGACCCTGTGGTGCACGTTCATACTTCACACGGACAGGTATGTTGTCCGTAGTGCGTATGTTGTGTCTCGCCTCGGAAGTCCTAGGTGGCGGATCCCCAGGCAAATAGAATAAATGAGAATACTTAGTTATTATCTCCTTTATCTGCTTAGCTTCTTGCCTGGAATGATGGCTCTTGAGTACCTTTTCCTTGATAATGTTATATCTTTCCGTCTCATTGGCGGGTGGTTCACCTTCCAATGGAAAATCCAGGATATCGTCATCATCACTAAAGTCAAAAGGCTCAAGGTACTGCGGAGTGATCTCAATCTCCACAGGCTCTGGAAGCAAATTTGCAGCCATTGCATAGCAAAAGCCTTGCTGATTGGAGACAACATTGTTCCCCAAGTAGACTCCAGGAATAGTCTTAATCTCCGGAAGATAAGCATCTCCCTGTTGAGAATTTTCAGTCACGGGAATTTTTACCCGTACATGTTGATTAGGTGGTAATTTGTACACCAACTTGACATTATCGTTAATCGAAGATAACTTACTGTCATTAGTGTCGCCATTAGTTGCATCGATATAATGATTTTTGGTTACCGTTATATTTTGTGGACCAGCTTCTCCCCCATTAATTTCCCTCAAAGTTGTAACAAAAGGAATGGGAGAAATAGGTTGACTCTCCAGAATCATAACTTGATCACCATACCTGATATTTACCTTTTCCTTCTTCAGAAAAGGAGCGCCAAGTACGATTTCCTCCGGCAAAATAACATTGCTGGGTATAATCTGAAACTCATGGTCTACACCTACAATGGTCAAAATAGTCTTTCCCAAGGTCTTGAAACTATGTGGTGATATACCCGAAACACTGTAGATTACGCCTACATCTCTGTCAACATCCCTAAGCAGAACATTCTCCTTTACCACATTCAAGGAAGCACCTGTATCTATCATACATACAATGTTCTTATCTTCTGTCTGCGGAATGTTCAGCTTTACGGTCGGACAGGGCCCTACCATTGTTTTAATGGAGGCTAACATCACTACATAGTTTTGGCTGGATTCGGACTTATCGGACGCGGCGCATGTGATGAGCTCATCCCCGCGTCGTTCCGACGAGCTCCTTGCCAGTTTAAATTTTTCTCTTGATGTGGAGAATTCGACCTGGAATGATTAGGATTGTACAGCTTAGGTTGATAATTAGAACGGCTCTGATGTTGAGTATGCTGATTGCCATGCGATCCACAATTCGAGTTATTAGAATTGCAATTAGAATTGCACTGACTACAGTCCTTCGAGCAGCAACACGAAGAGCATCCACTATTTCCGCACTGTGAACCACAATTCGAGTTAACAGGACATCCACAAGACAGCAATGCGGGCTTATTACAACAATGATGATGTTGGTTGTGTTGACTGCAATTATTGCTGGAATGTTCCGAACAGGAAGAATGCTTGTGACAGAAATGTGTGTGCGACGATTGCTCTGGACCCGGACTTTCCAACCTCTTGAGGATACTAGTCGGCGGCGACGGTTCCGCAGCCGACTTACTATAGCTCAACTGAGGCGGAGCCACTATCCTTCCGGAGTCTTCCACATAAGTCCTAGGGAAATAAGTGTCATTAGGATCATAATGATGTTTAATTTCCTTTCTATTAAACGTCGTTTCGTTGAAGTTGACTCTTCTGACAGAAGCTTGATCATCATCCGCTTTAGGCGAAGAAGGAGGAACTTTCGCCTGATTCATCCAATAGTATCCAGCATCTCTCTCCCTACTCTGAATCGCAGATTTCTCTATCTCTAGAGCCACAGTAAGAGCTTCTTCCAATGTCTTGACTCTTGCTGCTTGAACACCTGATACTATTGATGCAGGTAGTCCCTCTATAAAAACCCGTCTAGCCGTGGACTCAACATACAGCTTCAGATTGTCCGCAGCGGCCATGCTAGGTACTTCTCCATCTGCGGCTACCAGGATCTTATTAATCAAAGATATTATTCTGGCATAATACTCACGGACGGTCTCGTTTCGCTTCATCTGAACGCACTGCAACTCTATTTGATATTGGAGAAGGGACTTCGGTGGTGCTAGATTCTCTTTCAAAATCCTCTTTAAATCAGCCAATCTATTCACCTCACATCCATCTAGAGCACGCCTTGCCTTACCTCTAAGTTTAGCAATTATATGCCTTAGGAACAACGGTTCCTGAGTTTCCGCCAGCAGACTAAAGCCGTTGTCAACGTCTTGAAGAAAATCTTTCAAACTTATGTTCTCACCATCGTAAACACCAATAAAACTTACAGCTCTATTGACATCTTGTTCTGTCTGGAAATCCTGGAAATACGTGGACATCTGAAGCATATGCTGATTTGTCTCAGCCTGCTTAATAGCATAGAAATTAGCCTGTGCTTGTGCACGTCCTGGACATCCTGATTCGCCATTTTTATGAAAAAGAAATTTGGAATTGTTGAAAAATTCTTATGTAATAATTATGATTTTGCAATAACGACAAACTTCCCCACAAGGGATGCCAATTTGTAAGGGGCCGAATTTGTCTTATTCGGGCCGCTTGGGTTCGTACAAATAATTATTTTTATTTGGGAAGCTATCTTTGATCGGGATCTTTAATTGCAAAATTGTAATTCTAAATAAACGAATTTAAAAGAGGGGTTGTGTCGATGGCCCTTATTCTGGTTCTCTAATGCCTCTTACCTCGATCTATATATGCTAAGTCCGTGATTGTGGACTCTGCCTATATTGAAGGACGCTAAATTAATTCTGCGGACAAGTTTACTAAAAATGCGGACGCGAGCAGAATCGCGGACTGGCCGTAGAGCGTATACAGCTTTACTGTGCAGACGCGAGTATGTCCGCGCGCGCTACTCCGTAAGACCAACGTTGGCTGTTTGTCCGCGGACGAAATGCTGGTATATGCGGACACGAGTATGTCCGCGAGCGCTGCTTCGTATGACTTAATGCTGGCTGGTAGTCCGCGGACACGATGTTGGAACTGCGGACACTCTGCTGATGGCTGTTGGGCGTTTCGTCAAAGTCTGCGGACGTCTTACATGCTTATGTCTTGTCTTTAGCTTATAAGGGCTTGTTAGTAGATGAAAGGGCGTCTGTTAGTTAAATAACTTTATTATATTTCTATTTCTTTGTTATATTCTTTTTTTTTATTGGGCGCCCAGGCAGAATCATCAGGATATACAAAAGGGCTCGTTTCACTTATAGATGTTTCCTACTAGTCTAAGGTCGTGTTTCTTTTACAATTCTCATTTATACCCGCGTTCTTAAAATGTGTTATAACTAACTTACTTTTACACACGCGCCGTTGATCAAAGCGTCCTTCCTTCTCTAGCGAGTGCTAAATTCTTATAGTACACGAGCTTGTCGTGGCAAAGGTTTTTACTTAATTAAGCTGCGGCTTCACCCACTCACGCCAGATATGATTGGCGGTCCTTCTGTCGCAGTGTACTTCAGTCGTGATGTACCATCCACCGGAGCAAATATTCCAGCTTGCCTGTAGAGTTCGGTAGATTTCTAGGCCCTCGATAGCGTACAGGTAGTACCTTGACACCCTCTTACGGTCTCGTGTAAATCCTTCTGAAGTATCTCCAATTAGACGGCTAGTCTTCAGCGGCAAGTCGTAATGACGAGGTTAGACGCACGCCGACTCCTGGTCTGGTCGTAAAAGGCGCTGCGCTGATGGAGTCGAGGGTTTATAAAGACTCGACCTCCGATCAGACGGTAGCTTAACAATTTAATTGTGGGGATACCCG
The DNA here is from genome assembly GCA_018906965.1 of Philotrypesis tridentata. NCBI lineage: Eukaryota > Metazoa > Arthropoda > Insecta > Hymenoptera > Pteromalidae > Philotrypesis > Philotrypesis tridentata. The sequence goes on along the minus strand of JACCIB010000451.1, from coordinate 25,254 downwards.
CAGCCAATCAACACTCGCCACCGAAAGAAGGATTACAAAAGTATAAACGCGGCGACACATATGAATATGCTGAGCTGATCTTAAAACGCCCGGAACCCGGTCATACCATTGCTCAACCAGTACACGAGGCTGGTATATTGCAATATAACTACCGTCAGCGTATTCACACACACCCACAAAAGTCGTACGTTACACATGTCGAAATCAATGATTAATCAATCAATCGCGGGACCTTACAGCATTAAAAATAATAATAGGTATATCATAAAGAATCATAGGGATATTGGAAACTAACTTACATATACTTCTTTTTTTACTAAATATTATTCATAATGCTATAATATAGATAAAACAATTGTGAAGGATACGATGTGAACTTGTATAAATATTTAAATGCTATATCACTCATTTTCTGCATGTCGATATAGTATAAGTAACGTACAAATGCTTTCAAGCAAGCAGTTATCAGTTAATTAATTAGCAGTAATTTTATACGTACAAATTTCTTTGATGTATATTTGCGAGACAAATAATTATGGAACTTAGCATAAAATTTAGTGTCAATAAAGGAAAAAACGCGCTATTTTATTTACCTCGAAGGTGGTATGGAAAAGATAGATTTCTTTGTGAATAATAATGATCTACAAAATCTATTTGTTCTACAGATTAATTCTGCCCAAAAAATAATTATTATTACAATAGTCTCTGAGCATATTTAGTTGATGTTTACTATTCTTTGTAATTTACATATTATATACCTTTTAAAAGTAGTGAAATCTGCCGCCCCCCCCCCCAAACAAACCTTTTCAAGGTAAAAGGCTGGCAAGTATAAGGTTGTTTCTTCCTGTAAAAATTAAAAATTAATTTTACAATCTTAATGTAACAAAAATTTGAACTCTTGATAACACTTATGCAGACAAAACCAAATTCTCATTAACACTCATACTGAAAAAAAAAAATTCTAATAGCTTACTCTAAAATTAAACTTTAATTTTCAAACTTCGACAACTCTAATGTGGCCGAAATTATATGTGCTTTATCCTATACAGTTATTAAATTAAGTAAATTAAAGATCTTGATAACACTTATTTAGACAAAATACTAGCAGCTTCACTGTATGCTGTTAAGAGGTGCTGATAATAAAGTCATCAGATCAACAAATAATATATCTTCTTTCCCCTTGTGAATAAGTGATTTAAACACAAATACTGGAAGAATATATGATGCTTATAGATCAAGTTTGAAGACAAATAATTATGTTAGGACGCATGTCTTCAAACCTCGTAAATGAGTTAATCACCAGCACTCAAATCATGATGCTTATACCTTAAGCTAAATAATCCGAAACTCTCATGGATGAAAATATGAACGTGTAATACTATCTTCGCATTATCGTCTCCTTCGATTTTATCTATACCTTCGATTTTTTAAAAATTCCCATTTTAATTTTAAGAAAAGACAGTTATGATATCAATAAATAAATTGGCAAGTTTGTTGTTATAAAAAGTAATCGTTTTGAAATAAATAAATAACCGTTTAAATTGAGGAAGGATTATAAATATGTATGTATTCATATAAACACTCAACCAAAGCATGTGAAACGTAGATAGCCTGAACGGCAAATGGGGCGTTGCATGCCCGGTTCCAAACATTCGCATAACATGGAGCCATTTCGGAATTATTCCAAGTTTCAATTGTTACCGATTGTACATGTGATAAAATCGTATTATGTTCTTATATGATATATTATCACACGATAAATGTGCTCATAATGTGTCATAATATCATGTGTTTGTCCAAATTTATCACGTAATATAACGGAATTGTCTCGCATCATGAAAAATTATAATTTTTAAACAAATTAATGTCTATTATTTCCTTTTCCTGTTGTTATTTATGGAGGCAACAAGCGAATGTACAATCTACTCTAGTTAGTAATTCGGAAAATAAGTTACTATTTCCTTAATTCATTAAATCTATAGCATATATGTCAAGGACGATCATCTACAATGAAATATGAGATTTAAATATTCTGTTCATATAAAAAATCGATCCCAGATTTTTGTTAATAAAACAGGAACAAATTCTAGCATGTAGAATGGAATTAGCATGGAATCTAGCATGGAGTATGGAAAAACTTGCCGTCCCGTCCTATCATAGATAATCGATGAATTACAAAATATCAGTGTAATCAACTAGATGACAAAATATTTAATTATAATTAACTTATCTTCCTATTATCCTATAATCGCTACTACACAAAATATTTATGTTAAACTGTGAAAACAATGTCCTCAAATGATAGCAGGAATTCCATTTTTTAGTTAAGTATACATTTAAATTTAAAAATAATCTATAAGCAGCATAAATATTAATTTATTATTTTTAGCTTCACTAATAGAAATTGACTTTATACCATTTTTTAATACACTATAATAGTTTAAATTATTTTTTATCAACTTCCTGTTATCTTTTGAAAATAGTAACTTAATTTTGTGAAAAAATACATACGAATAATGAAAATTTGACGTTAGAATTATCAGAAAATTATATTTCGATTCTTCAAATATTGATGGAAAATTGTAGGAAACACATTTTAAATGAAGTATCAGTTGTTTGAAACTGACTCTATCGCTCGATGATGGTAGATTGAAAGGTTAATAAAATGCGTCTCTTCGAGCTAAAATGTTTACTACGCCATACGTTTCGGGGTAATTTTACCCCCTCATCAGTGGCTAAGCAAAATATTAAATTTTATTATTAAAGTTTTACAAATAGAAATTACAATAACTAAAACAATATAAATTACCAAGTTTAAAAATGAGTCGTGCGCTACATCGACGACGTAAAAACGCAGACGGCGCTAAAAATTACAATTCGCAAATTTAAAGAAAATTACAAAAGAATTTAATAAACGTTACAAAAATCGCTACAAAAAATTAAACAACTTACAAAGAGTGACGCTCGAAAAACTTTAAACAAAAGTAATAAACGCGACCGGTGCCACTCGGTGGTAATGTGGCACCGGCCAAGGACAAAAGTCAACTAAGTTTACAGCTAAAATCGATCTTATATATATGTTACAATACATCCGTCGAACTGGATTCTAATACAATTAAACGTGTATAAAATGCAAAAATAAGGCGAATATTGTAGCCACGAAAGCCGCAGAGCTCGCTAAGTGTATCCAGAACACATAGCACAACAGAGGTGACACGAGCTGTTATTCATGTAGTAGATCGGAGAGCCCGCGCTGCTCCGCACGCAACGCCCCTACCATGACTGTATCACTATATAGTACAGTATGGCTAGGCCGTTGCCCCGGCAACCCGGTTCTCCGACCTCCCACTTGGGATGTGCCGCTCCGGCCCGCCAGCCAATCACCATTGAACACGTGTTGGCTGAACTGAAGAGAGCGCGAAGCGCTCTAGTGTTATTGCCAACAATATTAGTAACTCTTGTTTTCCGTTCTCTAGTCCGTTCTAGTGTTATTGCCAACAATATTAGTAACTCTTGTTTTCCGAAATTTGTAAATGTTAGAGACTTATTTAAATTCATTTCTTGTAATTATCCATTAGAAGTTAAATTTCTAGTCAGCAAAATTTTGAAGGCACAACGCGATACTCTTAAATGCACGTACCAATTGAAATTTTTACTAGAGTGTCGGGAGAAAGACTTTGTGCCGAAACACATTTCGAGGATGAACGTGCATAAATTTTTCCATAGCAAATTTGCGGCTAGAAAATACCATAATCACATCAAGAATTTGCAAAAGAAACTTTTAAAATTAGAGATTATTGATTGTAATACACATATTAGTTATTTAGGTAAAAAAATATTGCACATTGTTGGTAACGTTACAAGACTGAGTTCCGAGGCCTTTTCTAGAGTAGTTTTGGAATTTTCGAATAATTCACTTTCAACTTATAAAAATAAATTGAATTATAACTGCGAGAGAAAAATATCTGACCTCTCCGCAGCATGTTTACACACTCAGGGACATGACCTTTCGGTCAGCTCGCACGGCAACACTTCGAATATTCTTGGTTCGAAGGTGAATAATATTATGTCTAATTACAATTTTAGCCAGGCGGATATTTTCGAAATAAGGAAAAAATGGCTTGTGAATCTTTCTGATTCACAACTTCCAGATTATGTAGAAAGGGTGATGTCTATGGGTGAAAAATTTAATTTTAATACTGAATTTCATTTTAAAGAAGCTATTGAGATTTTGAAAAGCTTGGAGAATGTTTATATGTTCAATCGAGGCATAGACGGAAGACTGCGTGATGGCGTTATTTCCATTTTAAATTCACAAATTAAAAATAAGACACACACTCCTTACCATGAACGCATTATGTTGTATAATATCAAACGCACAAAACAATTTTTAAAGAATAATCCGGATTTATTTTTTACTAGAGCAGATAAGGGCAACGCTACGGTGGCAATAGATCGCAATGTGTACATTTCAAAGGTCAATGACGCTCTTAACGATGATAGATTTTATAGACGGGTTAAAGTTAATCCCGCCGCAGGGATAAAGAAGCGGATTAAAAAACTGATTGACCTTTGGAGTACACGGGGCGTCTTGGAGTGTGATGAGGCTTTCAGAGGTCTATCTTCTAAGGGTATTGAGCACACATCGCTGCCGAAAGCGTATGGCCTTATAAAAATTCACAAACCTGATAATCCTGTACGGATTATAGTTTCTGCAGTTAATAGCCCTACTTATTCTCTTGATAAGTGTGTGTCTGTCTTATTATCGAAACATTTTCCTTTACCAGCTTCATACATTAAAAATAGTTCTCAATTAAAGAATGATTTGATTAATATAGATATTTCCGATAAATACTGTTTCGCGTCATTCGATGTAGTTTCCTTGTTTTCGAGCTTGCCAAAAGATGCAATTTTGTTAGCGATAGAGAAGAGATGGAAGTGGCTTTCATGTTTGAATTGCATGTCTAAGGACGAATTTATTGACGGTATAAAAACCCTTCTCGATTGTACATATCTTGTATTTGATGGCAATTTTTATAAGCAGGTTTCTGGCGCCCCGATGGGTTTTTGCTCGAGTCCCGTATTTGCAAATGCAGTTCTTGAGGACCTTGAGGAGCATTGTCTGAGCATTACAAAATCTAGCGTTCGACTTTTTCGCAGATACGTGGATGACTGTTTTTTGATATTGGACAGAGGGGAGATTGAGGTGGTGTTATCTGTTTTTAATAATTACAACGAATACCTTCAATTCACTTCGGAAATTGAAGAAAACAATAGTATTAACTTTCTTGACATTTCTATTTTTCATGATTCTAGCGGCAAAATATTTACTAATTGGTACCAAAAAAACACAGCTTCTTGCAGATATATTAATTTCTTCTCCCATCATCCAAAAAGTAAAAAAATAGCAATAATATCCAATCTATTTGATAGGGCAATATTATTGTCGGATCCTCGTTTCCACTGTGAGAATGTTGAAAAGGCGAAAAAAATCTTAATGGCTAATGATTATCCTCCCGATTTTATTGAGAAATTTAGCAAAAAGCGGATTGCACGTAATTTGGGCATCTCAAGGGCCGCATTGAGAGGCACAGACACGAGCAATATTGACACTTCCAATTGCAATAGTAACAATAATTTACACTCGGGAAAAGGCTATGGTGTGTTCCCTTACTACGAAGGGTTCAATGATAAATTAAGGTCCGTATTTAAAAATAATGACGTGAGGTTAGTTAATAATGTTACCAATAAATTTAACAAATTTATAAAACTTGGTAAAGACCCTACTGCGGTGGGTGACACACGGAACGTGGTTTATAAAATCGATTGCTCCGATTGCGAATCAATATATATCGGAGAAACGTATCGGCCTTTAAAAACTAGGCAATACGAACATAAGAGGTATATAGAGAAAAGGGATTTGAATTCCCCTCTTGCAGTACATGCGTTGGAGACTGGTCATAGTTTTGATTTTAACAATATTAAAATAATTGACAGAGAGCAGTCTATTTTCCGTAGACGGTTCTCGGAGATGCTCCATATACAGTTTTTCGATGGCACGCTTAATAGGGCTGAGGACACGTGCCTCCTCAAAGCCAGTTACAAGAATGTTATTTCCAATCTAAAAGTTAGTCCTAATAAACATTAATTGTCGAGTGTTGTGATTGCGGAGGCTCGGTAGCGAGCAGATTGTACCAGGAGTTTAGGACGCGGAGAGAGGTGGCTCACCGCTTCGCGCTCTCTTCAGTTCAGCCAACACGTGTTCAATGGTGATTAGCTGGCGGGCCGGAGCGGCACATCCCAAGTGGGAGGTCGGAGAACCGGGTTGCCGGGGCAACGGCCTAGCCATACTGTACTATATAGTGATACAGTCATGGTAGGGGCGTTGCGTGCGGAGCAGCGCGGGCTCTCCGATCTACTACATGAATAACAGCTCGTGTCACCTCTGTTGTGCTATGTGTTCTGGATACACTTAGCGAGCTCTGCGGCTTTCGTGGCTACAATATTCGCCTTATTTTTGCATTTTATACACGTTTAATTGTATTAGAATCCAGTTCGACGGATGTATTGTAACATATATATAAGATCGATTTTAGCTGTAAACTTAGTTGACTTTTGTCCTTGGCCGGTGCCACATTACCACCGAGTGGCACCGGTCGCGTTTATTACTTTTGTTTAAAGTTTTTCGAGCGTCACTCTTTGTAAGTTGTTTAATTTTTTGTAGCGATTTTTGTAACGTTTATTAAATTCTTTTGTAATTTTCTTTAAATTTGCGAATTGTAATTTTTAGCGCCGTCTGCGTTTTTACGTCGTCGATGTAGCGCACGACTCATTTTTAAACTTGGTAATTTATATTGTTTTAGTTATTGTAATTTCTATTTGTAAAACTTTAATAATAAAATTTAATATTTTGCTTAGCCACTGATGAGGGGGTAAAATTACCCCGAAACGTATGGCGTAGTAAACATTTTAGCTCGAAGAGACGCATTTTATTAACCTTTCAATGAAGTATCAGTTATTTGAGAGAGATATAATTTGATGACCACATCTATCATTGTACTACTTGTTATTGTTATTACTTCACCCGAAGTTTAAGCTGTTCTGGGCACATTTGTTATCGGACAGTGCTCAGCAAGAAATCCAGAAAATTACACGGAATATGATGGTCGAAACTCCAGAATCTGCAGCTGACGAAGAAGTTGATAATGGTACAGACGATGACTTCATTGATTTTGGACCAAGGAGATCGAGCTGATGCGATTTCTGAAACATCCTTCTAAATATCTCGAAATTTTGAATGAGTTTCCAATGGTGAAACAATTGTTTTTGCGCTACAATACGCCATTGCCTTCTTCGGCTGCAGATGAAAGACTATTTTCACACGCCACTCTGTTAGACTTGCCCAAGTTTAATAGATTGACAGAAAGCAATTTTGAGAAGAGGTTAATCGGCAAGGCAAATGCAAGGAAACCTTATTCATAAATTTTATTATAAAAGGGATAGTAAGGCTGAGCAATCGCTATATTTTTTAAAATTATTAATTAGGCTGAGTAACCGCCATATTTTTTGTAAGTTTTTGAGTCTGCTGAGGTAATGGCCATATTTATTTAAGTTTGTTACTAGGCTGAGTAATCGCCATTTGTGTTCACTTTGTAACTAGGTTGAGTAATCGCCATTTTTATTTTCAGTTTGTAATTAGGCTGAGTAATCGCCATTTTCGTTTTCAGTTTGTAATTAGGCTGAGTAATCGCCATATTTGTTTTCAGTTTATGACGAGGCTGAGTAATCGCCTAAAATTAGATAGGGGTCGAAGCAATATTTCATAAATAATAAAAATTATTTTTCTATAGCAGTAATAATTGCAGTTGAACTTTGATTTAAGCCCCCTTCCTTTTCTTCCACCCTAAAACAACTTCGCAATTTTAATTAATTAAGCGTTTCTCATCGAAAATGCATAAAATGCTTTTTTAAGGAAATTTGCTTCAATTCCCAAGAAAACATTATATATCTATGGGTAGTTCTCTGACAAATCGAGCGGTCGATTTTTTGACCCTATCGAAAAAAACTTTTAAAATGTTCCTAAGAGACACATGAGTATCCCTGAATTTTTTCAGATTTTTTGCATCAAGTATCTTCGAGTTACAGAGGGTCAAAGTTGATGAAATCATGTTTTTTTGCTTTTTCTGGCTACTTTCATTAATTTGTAGATCCTCAGGGAAGCATTTTTCACTATAGAGATATATAACATTTTTTTCTGCAAATTTTCTAAACTTTAAAAAAAAATAGTTTTGATGTCGTATATATATGTTTTAAAAAAGTTATAAGTCATTTAAGCTTTAAAATCAAGTTTTATGAAAGTTCGATCATCCGGATCATAACCACAAAATTCATGAAGATACCTTATTTCAATTCAAAAAAGTCTGCGAAAGACCCAGAATGTCAGAGGCCTTGGTTTCTCTGTAAAAAATCATTATATCCGTTCATATATGAAAAAAATTTATTTTTATTACTATATCGAAGCATTTCACTAACCTTATCATATTTTTAATGATTGAAATTATTATAAAACAATTTATGTAATTGATAAAATTGGTTAAATTATTCGATATAGCAAAAAAACTAAATTTTTTTCATATATGAACGGATATAATGATTTTTTACAGAGAAACCAAGGCCTCTGACATTCTGGGTCTTTCGCATACTTTTTTGTATTTAAATAAGGTATGTTCATGAATTTTTTGGTTATGATCCGGATGATCGAACTTTCATAAAACTTGATTTTAAAGCTTAAATGACTTATAACTTTCTTAAAACATATATATACGACATCAAAAATATTTTTTTTCAATAGTTTAGAAAATTTGTAGAAAAAAATATTATATATCTCTATAGTGAAAAATGCTTCCCTGAGGATCTACAAATTAATGAAAGTAGCCAGAAAAAGCAAAAATACGTGATTTCATCAACTTTGACCCTCTGTAACTCGAAGATACTTGATACAAAAAATCTGAAAAAATTCAGGGATACTCATGTGTCTCTTAGGAACATTTTAAAAGTTTTTTTCGATAGGGTCAAAAAATCGACCGCTCGATTTGTCAGAGAACTACCCATATATATATTAGGCTGACACAAAAATGCACGTTAGTGCCGAATCCCGTTTCCCATAAGCCTAACCGATAATCTAGAAGCCGACGAAGCCGACCGAGTTTTTATTTTTTCGATTGAACAATTTTTCGTGCTGTCGCCAGCGCTTAAAGTTTTTAATAGGGACTAGCGTAGGGTAAGCAGGTGCTCTTACGTTTTTGAATATAACTTACAAACTATTAATGCTATTTGATATTTGTCTTCACTAATTTTATTACAGTATAGATACCAATAGAAAAAGTTCGGTATAAAAATAATAATAATTAAGATAGTTAACAGGTGCCGATTTTCTCCAAAATGCTTGATGTTTGGAGACTTTTTTAGGTACGTTCCGCTGCTGCTAGAGCCTTCAAATTTAAACACAGTATTCTTACACTCATGAGAAAATGATTTCCGAACAAATTTTGCAGAAAAAGTATTCAGAACGGCGAGTACAATCAAATGATAGCTTCAGTTTAAAAATATAAGTGAAAGTAGTAAATTTTTTTTGGGGATAAGCTGACATGATACTTTTAGTGACCCTTGCTGCCTTCAGCGCAGAGACGCGACACATGTTCGACGGCCGTGGATCGTAGCTGCATGTATACTCGCATAGTTCTGCAGATGCTGGTTAAGGATATTCTCTTACCTGCTCTTACTCAGTGGAACTCAACTAGCGGTGCTGCAGCTCTCTCTCTCTCTTTCGCCGCTTGATTTCAGTTGAGCACCACAAGCGCGCAGTGACGAAAATGTGTCTTCTTACGCACTTCTTTTTGGGCCTGCGAGTAGTGGGAGCTCGCGCGCTCTCCTCTCTCTCTCTCTCTCTCTCTCTCACACACAAATTATTTACAGTATAACTCAAATATACTTCCGAAAAATCGAAAATATTTAAATTTAATACTAATTAAAAATAATGATATATTACATACATTTACATACATTACGATACAATACAATACGATAATATTACATACTACAAAATAAAGATAACATTTTTATACGTATTATATTAACATAAAATATTTCACAGGTTAGAATAAAAGTTAATTATTTAAAAAAAAAAATGGAACACGGAACGATGATAAAAATGCAAGAATTTTTAAATATTTAAACTAAAATGAGCAAAGCATAGAGTTAATTGAGAGTAGGTTATGAAATTATTTTAAATTTAATTATTTGAATAAATAAAATGTTCTATTGCTTGTTTTAATGTTGTTTTATTACAATCTTTAAAATTTTCTGGATGCTTCTGTATTATTTGTATTATATTTTGCTTTGTTTGCTCATTTTTGCTTAAAATATTGTTGTACTGCGAAGCAAGTTGTACCGCTCTTTATGAAAAAAATGCTAATGTTCCACTGTTAGCAAAATTATCTAGAGTAAGATTGTGCAGATTTTCGAGTGAATTTAATTTTGTCTTTTTCGAACATTTAATGGTACCTTGGATGTCTGAATTAATTGCATTGCAAATTAACACCTTGCTTTCTTTCGATAATGATTCATCGAAAAGTGCTAATGCATTTAGTTCCTCACCCAAATACCATAAATGTTCTTTCATTTTATTTAGAAATGCCCGTGAAATATTTTGGTTAATAATCTTAAAGCTACATACATTTTTCAAAAACTCTAAATCAATTGCAGGCGCTATCTGCGGAATACTGGAGAGAAACCATGGTTTATAATAAACTAATACTATAAAAAGGCAAAGTCCTTTTGCTTCATGAACCGTTAAATGAAAATGATCGCGAAACAAAAATATTTTTAATGAATAAATGGCTTTGGCCATCCATCTTGCATGATGGATTGGACCAAGCGCTTTAAATTTTGTTACACTATCTATTTCTCCTCCTAGAAATAGCGTTATCAGTTCAAGAAACTCTTTATAATCATCTCTGATGATCGAACTCTAAACAGTTTTAAAAAATGTAATCATTAGTTATTATCTACAGTTTCAAATTGACCATATATTTTATAAAGAAATCAATACTGCTTGTTGAACTGCATGTTGAAAATCATAGTTGCCTTTTACGCCTGGTACAAATTTCTCCTGATCTATTTCCTTCCATTGCTCTTGGAAGCGTCTAAAAATTTGTACATTTGGGCCTGATGTACCGCCCAAGATTACTTCGAATGCTGCTCGAACCATAATTTCGTAGACATGGTATCTACATGCAAAATACAGCAAGTTGCGGCCCAACTCCTTTTCAATAAGGATACAGGCTCTATTCGTCGATCCAGTATTCGACGAAGCTGTAGTATCAAAAATCATTCCGCAAATGTCATCAGAAACTTTCCATTCTTTTAGTAATGTGATTACAGCTCTTGCTTGTTCTTCGCCAGTTCTTCGAGGAATTCTCGCAACTCCAAGCAGCTGTGTAGTATCGCAACTACTAACTAGAACGGAAAGTCTTTCGATCTTGGCATATTTGTCATCTGGATCTTGGAACTGTTTTCCATCCCAGTGCACAAATAGCCGCGATGGATGATCTGCAAAATGATCTTTGATATTTTGAGCCAATTTAGGAGATATTCTTGCTACTATACGCGTTTAAACTATTACAATATCTCTTGCGCTTTTGCTAAAACAAGAGCTAAAAGAGTGCACATTTTGGACTACCTTTCGGACTACATTTTTATGCAAAATAATATATGTTACTTAAATACTTACATTCTTTGTTTTTTTGATATTTGTCGAATGTAGCCGTGTCCATGATAAGTTTGAGATTTCCAGCCCTATTGTTTCTCTGGTCGTTCAAAAAAGCGAGAGCTTCGGCATCACATAAATTTTCACAATGTGTTTTATGTGCGATGTCAAACAGTTTGTCTAAATCGCAGGAAAAGTTTATCTGATTGACCGATTGCACCTTATTTTCCCGATGAAGACTTTTTGTTAATGTTCTGTATTTCGTATACAAGTCTTCTAATTTTTTTAGACAGTGGCATTCTTTTTGTATAGGAATACCTGCGCTTTCCTAAAAAATAGCCACTTTTCTGATAGCCTCAGTTGCAGCTTTCCGTTGGATTTTCCTAAGGTTTCTTAATTGAAAGAAAAAGTACTGATAAACTTCACAAATCGATGGAAGCTTCGAACCTCTAAGATGTTCTTGCAGATGCCCGATCAATTTAACTTCCTTTCTGCTTCGTGAATCAGGCATGTTTAACGTTCATCTATCAGAAACTGGTCACTACTTATTCCACGAGCATGACACTTCAGATCTACGATATACACTGCTTCGCTGTCGAAATCGAAATGACATTTCAGTCGATGCCTTGGTCAACGTAGCCCTGCTATTTACCTGCGTCGAAAATGACGTGCGCTCTTCTGCTACAGAAAGATCATAGACAGAGACAAAGATGGAGAGAATTAACGAGAGCGAGGGTGAGAGAAAATCCCGTAGTATACAAAATAGCATGCGCAAATTCATGGTACAGAGTCTTACCTTTGCCGTATACCTGCGCGCTGTTGCTGCAGAATATGCAAAGGTAAAGACCGATGGACGGAAAGAGAGAGCGAGACAGAGAGAGAGAGAGAGAGAGAGAGAAACAGACAGTAGGAGGGAGTGAGGCAGGAAGAGAATCCAGAATATACAGCGCAAATTTGCTATGCACAGAGTTGACACAAAGTAATAAATCTCCTTCGTTCACTTGCGTCGAAATTATATCTTCACTTCGTGGCTCTATGATAGGATGTAAATCCAAGTTCACCGTGAAGAACTTTTAACGCTCTAATGATTTCGTGCTAAAATCCATATTGTGTTTATTTATTGATAATAACAACTAGTAGCACCACTGGCTCATGCGATTTACCTAGGTATTAATCATCATGTAATATACAGTTAATAGTTTTGTAAATAAAAATTATGTCATAGTATATACGTCGAAAAACTACACGATACATTGACCAAAGAAAGCTATCAGATTTTAAGCGAATGAAACTTTAGCTGGAGTGTTCACAAGAAGAAGGAACTTTGTTTGGAAGGAAAGGAAAGAGAAAGTTGTTGCAAGAAAATTCGAACCCTCGGTCGAGCCAGATGTCGGAGGTACCTAGAGAGCCCCGCATACCCTACCATAAATCGTATTAATACTGTGTATTGTTCTGTTTATCCCCTCATTAATTTTTTCAGTCACTTTACTACACTAGGTCACAAAAATTTAGTCAATTTTGCAAGGCTCGCGGCAGCACGAAAAATTGTTCAATCGAAAAAATAAAAACTCGGTCGGCCTCGTCGGCTTCTAGACTATCGGTTAGGCTTATGAGAAACGGGATTCGGCACTCACATGCATTTTTGTGTCACCCTAATATATATATATATATATATTATAACGGTCGCATTATATAATACGCACGTTATCGCCTCTCCGGGCGTATGCCGTATTACTTGTACTAATACATTTATTGTTCTAGCGACCACCAGCGGACACTAGCGCAGGAGAGAGACAGAGAGAGCGAGAGCGCCTTAGTAGGCCAATATTAAGAGAGAGATCGCGCGTTGATTGGTAGGCGACGTTGCCGGCCCATTTCACACGCGCTGCCAAAATATGACAACGCTGGGTCAAGGGCCGGAGCATCCTTCCGTATCACGCGCGTATTAGCCATCAGTATTGCGGTAGCGCTCGATCCGTACTTACATGCGACCCCCGCGCCCGTGCTTTTTCTTGTACACCGCTTCCGTGCGACTTGCGACGCCCGAGAGACGGCTCCCTTCGTCCGCCTGCCACCGGAGCCACGCTACCCGCGACGACCCGAGTGCGAGCTTGGACGACTGCAGCGAGCCAGAGCAGATTGCGACCTCCCGGCACCGACGTGCGACTGTAAGTGCTAACTCTCTCTCACTCTCGGTATTCGGGCGATCGAGCCCCATCTCTCTCTCTCTCTCGCGCAGTGTGCGGTGGAGCACACACGCTCGTTCGTACGAGCCCTGTACATATGTTTCATTACAATATATATCCTCTTTAGTTCTCTTTAATTCACGGATTCGCATTATTTCGACACCTCGTCCCCTGCCGCCTTCGCGACCTCGTACATCCGTACGAGCCACACGAGTCGGCCGAGCCGTGCTTCGCACGCCCGACGACAACGAGACACTTATTAATAAACGTGGATTCTTTCCACGGTTGTACACGACCCGGTTGCCTTGAGAACAGCAATCGTGCCGTTACAATATATATATATATATATATATATATATATATATATATATATATATGGGTGGTTCTCTGACAAATCGAGCGGTCGATTTTTTTACCCTATCGAAAAAAATTTTTAAAATGTTCCTAAGAGACACATGAGTATCCCTGAATTTTTTCAGATTTTTTGCATCAAGTATCTTCGAGTTACAGAGGGTCAAAGTTGATGAAATCACGTTTTTTTGCTTTTTCTGGCTACTTTCATTAATTTGTAGATCCTCAGGAAAGCATTTTTCACTATAGAGATATATAATATTTTTTTCTGCAAATTTTCTAAACTATTCAAAAAAAATATTTTTGATGTCGTATATATATGTTTTAAGAAAGTTCGATCATCCGGATCATAACCAAAAAATTCATGAAGATACCTTATTTCAATTCAAAAAAGTCTGCGAAAGATCCAGAATGTCAGAGGCCTTGGTTTCTCTGTAAAAAATCATTATATCCGTTCATATATGAAAAAAATTTAGTTTTATTGCTATATAGAAGAATTTAACCAATTTTATCAATTACGAAAATTTTTTTATAATAATTTCAGTCATTAAAAAAATGATAAGGTTAGTGAAATGCTTCGATATAGCAATAAAACTAAATTTTTGTCATATATGAATGGATATAATGATTTTTTACAGAGAAACCAAGGCCTCTGACATTCTGGGTCTTTCGCAGACTTTTTTGAATTGAAATAAGGTATCTTTATGAATTTTTTGGTTATGATCCGGATGATCGAACTTTCCTAAAACTTGATTTTAAGACTTAAATGACTTATAACTTTCTTAAAACATATATATACGACATCAATAATATTTTTTTTGAATAGTTTAGAAAATTTGCAGAAAAAAATGTTATATATCTCTATAGTGAAAAATGCTTCCCTGAGGATCTACAAATTAATGAAAGTAGCCAGAAAAAGCAAAAAAACGTGATTTCATCAACTTTGACCCTCTGTAACTCGAAGATACTTGATGCAAAAAATCTGAAAAAATTCAGGGATACTCATGTGTCTCTTAGGAACATTTTAAAAATTTTTTTCGATAGGGTCAAAAAATCGACCGCTCGATTTGTCAGAGAACCACCCATATATATATATATATATATATATATATAGTGATGGTCAGCCGTCAGCCCCAGCTCGCCTGGACACCACCGGAGCCGTGCTAACGAGAAAAGCATATACTTAGACCCGGTGGTGTTTACAGGACAACCGGGCAGAGATGAGAGCGAGCGAGAGAGAGAAAATACGGCCGGAGCAGCAGAGAGAAGCAGCGCCACACGACTCAGCTGAGAAGGAGCCACGTTCAGCGCGAGGCATGCGCGGTGCCGCACGAGACAGAGAGAGAGAAGCACTACGCGCGCCACAGCGAGAGAGCGGCAGAGAGAGGGAAGCCGCACGAGAGCGAGCGAGAACGAAGATAGCGGCGACAGCTGAGAGCGCAGCACGGCGAGCGAAGCCACGAGGCGTACGCGCGCGAGCGACCGCCGCCATGTTGGCGAGCACGGAAAAGAGAATGAGAGCGAGCGAGAGCGAGATAGACAGAGACAGCGAACAATTGATGCGAGCGTAGAGAGTGGAGGCACGCGACGAGCCTCGGACGTTATTGGCGACGAGTGGAGGGCTGCGGCTCGGTCCACAGCGGTACGCGAGCGAAATATTGTAGCGAAACATTGTAAGAGGAATATCAGGCGGAAAATGTATAATTGAACGCGACGACAGCTAGACAGAGCGAATTAGTGAATTTGAATTTCGCGCGCGAGGAGATTTAATAGTTGAGAGGGCGCTAGGACAAAAATGTGCTATATGAGGCTATCACGTGATATCGCGTGAGCAGGAAAGGATAGTTAGGAAATACATGCGTACGAAAGAGACAGAGAGAGAGAGACGCCGCGGTCGCGACGGCCTTGGAACAGGTAGTACAGCCAGTATCCCGTGAGCAGCAGATTAGATAGGACGCACTCCAGGACAACTATTCCCTCCGCATTTTCACGACATAAACTCCAGCGTTTAAACTGTCGAGGTCCGCATCGTGAAGTATTTCTGCGCCGCGCGATTTTCAGGACACGAGGCATCATCCGCACGAGAGGACGAGCAGTCAGCCGGATTCACAGCCAGGTAGACGCTTATCTATTCGAAGTGCGCCCCCCCCCCTTGCCGGCCGGACAACACGGCCAGAGTGTGCTTCCCGCACACTAGCTCTCCAACGTTTTCTTATTTACTTTCTTTAATAAATGCCAGGCCATTTAATCTGACTTAACGTGTATTTATTTGTCGAGCCACCCCGCCTATCCTTCTTCCCAAAAATTCGCGGCCGTGAGAAACAAGTCCGTGTACCGCTGAGCAGCCAGCAAAGCGGTTGATGAACCGGGCGCCCACATCAAACAAAAAGTTACAATTTCAAATACGGTTCATCCGGCAGCCCGATAACAGGGTGCGACCACGTTGTGGAGCTCTCGACGGCCTCCCCGAGAGAGCATAAAAACCACAATGTCACAATATATATATATATATATATATATATATATATATATATATATATTATCATAATTTGAAGGATGAAGCTTTTATAATTTTGAATTTAATTGTTTCAAGTGTATATAAAGCTACTCACACACACACACACACACACACACACGCGCGTACACACACGCAAGCACGCACGCACGCACACACACATACTTACACACACACACACACATACACACACGCACGCACGCACGTATGCACATACATACATTTGAGCAGCTTCATATACACTTGAAACATTTAAATTCAAAAATATAAAAGCTTCATCCTTCAAATAATGAAAAAAAAATTTGTAAAGATTACTTTTTTTAATACAAAAGTACCGAGGAAAGTCCCACAATACCGCTTGAAGTTTAATACTACTTAAGGGGTTATGCCTGAGTTAAAATTCAAAAAAATAAAAAATTTTTTTATTTAATTTTTTTAAGGCAAATTTAATGTAGAATACGCTGCCGAAGTCCTTTTTGTCCGCAAAAACTCCGTTACAAAGTTATCGGCAAAATACTAAAAAAATACAATTTTTCAAAATTGCGTATTATTGATATTTTGTCTTATAGCACTTTTAATTATTTAAAACAATTGCTTTTTCATAGAAAATGTAAAATTAAATGTGTTTACAAACTCCTTTTGAAAACGCAATTTTATTTAAAAAAAAAATATATTATTTATTGAATCATTACATACTGTATAAATAACTAATTTTCATAAAATCGTAGATTTTATTTTTATTTTGAATTTTCAAAATAAAATAAATTTAGGATTTAAATTTAGTCTTGTAATTTTTTAATCAAACTTATAAAGGGGTAAAAAAATATTCGTGCAAATTTAAATTACCGCCTGAAAAAAGACACTTTACAGCATATGGAAAAGGAATTCACTGTTTTACCGACTTAGTCGAGTTTGCATTCAGACTGTCAGACATCAGCTGTTTCGTCTGCTGTCTGTAGTTTAGTTGCTGTCTGTTAATTTAGATAAGTGTTTGGACTATAAACAACATATGATTTGTAAAGAATTTGTTCTTTGTGAGTATATTCTTGATTTTTAGGTGTACGGACTATAATTATCATGTGTACAAGATGCCTGTGTGATAAATAGTCTCCAACCAGCTCTAAGTCTACTGTGATTGTTAATAATCCTGGAAAGTCATGGGTAAGCAATACCAACAATTATATTCATGTGAAACATACTGACTGTGAATGCGTATCAAAAATTTATATTTCAATTTCAGCTCTCGATACTGGTATATCTACATATACAGCACTCGGGTCTTTATATATGCCTTAATATGTAGGTATCTTATGCCAAAATATAAGAAAAATATGCTAAGCAGTTCATGTAAGTACTACCCGATAAGTATACATAATCATCTTGATAAACTTTAAATGCATTTTTCTCAGTTTTGCCATTTTTATGATTTTAGATCCTTTGCCGCAGGATATCTCAGCATCCAGATGATCAATTGACACCAGACAGGATGGAAAATCTTCTTAATATGTTTCTTCACTGCTTGAACGGAGCGGAATTGACTAATACAAGGTAAAAGTCAATGTTGCGTATGTGAATATATGTAATATTCACTATAATTACTGATATAATCATCTTATGAGTTACTAAATATTTAAAATTTATTTTTTGTAGAAAAGTCTTCCGCTCAAGCAGTGAAGAAACATATTCAGAAGATTTTACATCCTGTCTGGTGTCAATTCATCATCTGAATGCTGAGATATCCTGCGGCAAAGGGAAAAAAGTGCTGAAAATTAATGATTCACACATGTAATTGTTTACAATGTAAGTATAGATATATAATTTTTTTAAAATAGTTAAAAATATGTTTAATACCTATATTTGAAGTAGGAGAAAGATTTTTTTTATACTATTAATAAATAATTTTTTTCAGCCTATTATTTATTAATGTCTTTTTTACAGGTTAGTAGTATACCCCGGACTATGGAGCGTCAAAACAAACCCCCACCACCGCACCCGGAGCGGTGGGGAGATTTGCAATGGCGCGTCCATAGTCCGGGGAGGAGAAGGGTGTGCATATCATGTAATTGGGGGGAGGGGGCCATCCATGTAATTGGGGAGAGGGGAGACCCATAGGAAGGAAGGGAGAGGCCCATGGGGGAGGGAGGGCTCAAGGGTGGGAGTGATGTTTAATGTGTGGGTGGGAAGTTTGGAATCGGAAAGATGGTTTTTACTTAACTTTTTTTTCCTGCTTGTCTTTTTCCTTACTTTTTTAACGTAATAATTATGAATGTGAAAAGGAGGTGGATTATGGATTTACAGGTGAATAAAATACACAGTTTGATTAATTTTCCAACCTTTTATTGAGCATATTTATTAAGTTGTACATATGTAACGAAGCTAGTTCATACAACAAATTTTCAATTTCAATTTTTTCAAGCTCAGAAGCGTATTGATGATATTTTTTACAATAACCGTCAACGTTTTCCTTAAATGTAGTAAGCACTCTATCGTCGATTAAATTCACATATTTTTTCACAATTCTCGGCGAATAACTTAATAAATGAGATTCCTCCATATAATCTTTACTTTTGTTTATTATAAAATCTGCAATATTTTTCACACTCTCGCTTACACTACCTCCTATTACTTCGAAACACCAGAGACGTAAATCAATACATTTATGAATATAATTTTTTAAACACCCAAATGTCGATTCGTTCAGTGTAATGGATCCTTGAATCCTTTTTGGCGTTTTGGGCTCCATGGGTGAGAAACTCTGTTTAATTACGATGATTTTGTCCTCGTTATCGTTTGTGTATTTAAGTTTCCAGCCAGGACCCTCAACTGTCACGCTTTTTAGAAAATCAGCTTCCCCAGCAAAGTATTTTAAGATATCTGAGAATTTACTCTTGAATATCTCCCAGCTAGCACTTGAGAAGGCTACGCCGTTGAATTCACTACTCAATAATCTTACTACTGGTTTGTAGTCTTCGTCCTCTAAAGAGTCGTATTCCATGCCAACGATAATTTTTTTTGAACATCTGTTATCTAGCCCGTACAAAGCACAAAGTAACATTTGTTGCTGTGGATACGAAGCCATTCTTGTAGGCGCGTCTTGACTGTTCTCTGGACGACTGACAAACTAGCACTAATCGCGAATTCGTAATGTGCAGTTTGAAATGTGGCGATAGTGGGAGGCCCCGAGCAAGCCCCTGGGTAAGGGGGGGGGGGTCGACAAAGAGACCGAATGCTGATTCAAATTTTCATTTGACGCGACACTTTATACGTTACAATAATGACATCTTCGAAGAACAACAGCTTTGTAAACATTTGACAAGGCAGCCACCATTTCCTACGAAGGACTCATCAGCTTTTTTCGCGCGTCCTACATAC
Source organism: Philotrypesis tridentata (assembly GCA_018906965.1). Classification (NCBI taxonomy): domain Eukaryota; kingdom Metazoa; phylum Arthropoda; class Insecta; order Hymenoptera; family Pteromalidae; genus Philotrypesis; species Philotrypesis tridentata. Next base: position 5,063 of record JACCIB010000451.1, on the reverse strand, counting down.
TGTCTGGCTATGTCATCATTTTTTTGTAGATTGTCAGAGAAATTATTGAGAAATTTATTGTAACCTGAACCATCACTCATATAATGCAGAAACATAATACAATATTGGCCACATACGTTGGAGGAATCATTCTGTAGTCGAATGTCATTCCAACGAAACTGTTTACAATTTTTTCGCAATCGGTTGATATGGTCAGGTATGAACGGCGGTAGACCAAAACTATCAAAATAAAATGCATTACAAGATTTATCGATATACATAGCGACCCAATGCATACCCGGTTTCGTGTGATCATCCGTATTGGTGATAAATGCAGCCGGTTTCGTCCAAACTCTCGGTATTTGGTCGGCCGGGAATACACCGATAGTATGGCAGCGGATTTTTGTCAGATTTTTCAATATTTGAAGACTGTCCATTGCAAAGGCTGTTTATAGCGTTACATCTATTCGGAGACAATCATGATCAAGTCTTTATATGTAATGTGGTAGAGCATAGCGACATCTATATATTAAAATATTAGCTACTAAAATCGACTATGACTTGACGAGATGCATCAATTTCTAAAATGTTTTCATACTCTGAGTATAGAATGCAATTGACTGTTTCTATTAACGGATTACTGAAGCGTACTTCCAATCGAATGCTACCATGTTTGATCAAATTCCAGTGGCCGCTATCGTTCGCCGATAAATCTGGAGTCAAATCAAATGCAAAGAGGCAATACCCGTGTGGATAGGAATCACGGGTTATTTGATTGCCTTCGTTGAGGAAATGTATGCCTGTACCAGAGAAAAGAGTATGGTGTGCATCTACGTACAAATTTCTTGTTGTAAAATCGGGTTGCAATGGTTTTGAAGGTACCTGTACACCGTCAACGTACAAGCATAAAAAGTTTATATTAAAGTGTTCAAAATTGAATGGATTGAGCATTCGATCACCATTAAAAGCTTTATTATTGACAAAGCCAATGATTATTCTTTTCGGTAGTTGACCCAGTACAATGTTATCCAAAGTCTCACCGTGCACACCACTATGCATAGTTATTGCTTTAACCTCCACCCTTGTTAGAGGACTTTCACTAAGCGTACTCTCACTTCAACACCATTGATTAGAAGCCTTTCTTGATTGAAGACATCTGTATGCAGATGACCAATTAGGTCAATAGGTTTATCATGAGCTAATAGTTTCCGTCTTTCTACAAGACCCTGATTGGAATTTTCTGTATCGTTCATTTTTCCAGCGCTATCGTCACACCATAGAACAGTAGAAAGATGGGATGCTTTTGCAGCAGGCCCGTATTTTAGTAGCGTTTCAATATAAGCTCTGTATGCATAGGCATTGGTAGGTGGAGATACAGGTTTTGAATTAAATAGTACGTCTACTTGGTTGAATAGAGAATGCATAAAATTATTGACCGGTCCTACCCGTGCCATTAAAATTTTAAAAGCATTTCGATCCTGTTCAGCCACATTTTCTTCACTTACTGTAGATTTTAAACTCACACGAAGGCTGAGCATGGTATGAGCCAAATCAATGTATTCATCACTATTACCAGGGATTACAAATTCTATCGATGAATCATCAGTCAAAGATGATATTGGTTTGTATTGAATCCAATGCGAACCCTCTATTGTCGTTTGTGTCGGTGGGATTTCAAATAGTAATAGCTCTGACTTCAAACATTCGCAAGAATGATTGTGTAAAAATGCCATTTTTTTTTTAACTGTCAAAAATATCTCTTGTACTTCTGTTTTTACGTCTTTTTCTTGTAACCAACTTCCTCCTGCTCTTCTGATTCTTTCTCGTTGTCTTCTTCTTCTTACTCTTCTTCTTCTTCTTATTGATGGTCTTTCTTAAACTTTTATTTTTTGTACGAGCAATCACACCACGCCTTCTTATTTTTTTACTATGCACTGTTGTAGGTGCAGCGAGTGACTGCAACTGAGAAGGATAACCGTAGCGCGACATTTTATATCCGGACCCCTCCATCAGTTTATCCAACTTTTCTTCAGCTTTTCTCTTTAGAATTTCACCAGATTCTCTCATACGGGTGCGGAATGACTCTTTGACAGGTGTATTGCGTGTTGCAGCGTCGGATATAATATTAATACCTGTACGCACAACTTCTTTTCCCACAGCTCTAGCACCGCGATTGATGAGCGGAAGGACTCGTCGAAATATACCGGCTAAGAATGAACCAATACCATGGCCTCTTTGATAGGGTGATCCAATATAAACATGTCCAACACCTCCTGTGTAGGGATTTCTATCTCCTCCTCCATCACCACGGTAACCATTACCAACTTGATAACTGAAATAATTTTCGTAATGAGCCATTTTTAGTCGACTTTCTTAAAATGAAGTGTTACGGTTAGCGTTCCGTGATCGAATGGTATCGGTTGTCCACAATCATCTCTTATATCTATTTCTATCGTCTGAAACGAGTTGAATAATAACGGTATATATATAGGTGAAGAAAAACTTTTAATCCTTGTATTTCCATATTCATAATTATCAGTGTTCAGCGGTATTGCTCGTAAAAGTCGAGATCGTACATCACCTGTCACATACGGTTCACAGAGGTCACTGTAGATCATTAACATTGTTGGTAAAGCGCTGGAAAGCCGAGCAAGTTTAGTGCCTTCTATTAATCTTTGATCTTCACCAAAAACAATTGGCTTCTGTCTCTCATCATCACTTTCAAAACCGAGAATTTTTTGTATTTTTCCCGGCAGCGAGACCTCATGAATAAATTCAGAGCAAATAGTTGTTCCACAGGTCTTTTTTATCGTTGTATAGCCACCACGCTCAATCACCACCGTCAAATGGTCCTTCATACATTCTAAATTATTTATTTCGTCGACGAGTGTGAAAATGTCTTTGTAATAACCAGAACGAATCAACGATTCGGTAATTGTAATTCTATCGTCTTCTTCTCTTAATTTGTTTGTCTTGATCATCGAAGGGGGTGTTCGTTTCACTGAAATTTTTCTTTTCTCTTCCTCGAATTTCACATGTTGAAACGTCAGCGGAATTTGAACCTCTGTAAGAGCAACAACCCATGATCCCTGTAACCTGATCTGTTGTGGTAATTGTGTGATATAGTGTGTTGTAGTATTTTCTGCGAAATATTTCATGCTGCTATTACTAGGTAAAATAATGTAGAATTGATCCTTCATTTCTGCGAAAGCTGGTTAGCCTTGATCCAAGAATTAAACTTTTCTGGATAACCTTTCCAACTGACAAAATATTCTTTCGAGTGTTCCTTGCCTCTGACATGCAACACCTTTTCTATTTCAAAAGATGTTGCACTTAGATCCTTTTGTACTCTGCTCAACTCCTCAGCATAAAAACACCCGTCTATAACCTCACCAGATAAATCTTGCAATTGGTAGACAGGTGGGTAACGCGTTAAAGAAACTTGTATAATTTTAAATATTTCCAACGTCCAACCGCTCTCGTATCCCTTCTCAAAGATGTTTCGTGCACGACTGACTCGTACCATATCTCCAACTTTGAACTTAGGTTTGTCACCTGTTTTATTGTTTTTACCATATCGTCGATCTATATTTTTCCGTGCTGTAAGAACATTATATATGGTAACAGATGCCGGCGTCATCTTGGTTGCAGAGTGCTTACTATGATTGTATGCTTTAATTATATTCTGCAATACATCAATGTATCTTCGTGTATTTTTGTAGGTAAAATATCGCCAAACCCGCTCTTTAATGGTACGTATCAGTCTTTCGGCTATAGCTGCTTTCGTATCAGGACTTCGTGCCACTCTGTGTGTGATACCATTATCGTGTAACACGAGCTGAGTCTCACGGCCAACAAATTCTTTTCCCTTGTCCGTTTGAAGACATATCGGCCGACGATCATTGCTTCTTGATAACACATGTAAAAACGCTTCAGCAACACTTTTTGAAGTTTTTTCCTTGATCGGTTCTGCCCAACAATATTTACTGATCACATCAATAATAATGAGAACGTAACTGTATCCATCATTGTAAGTTTTTAAGGATCTCAAATCCATCAGATCAGCCTCCCATAAATCATCTAAATTTCGTACATTATAACTTCGTCTCGAGAATCGACGTCTAACGGGTCGATGTAGATTGTATGCATCTTGACTCTCGAGCCACTTTTCAACACTTTTTCGACTATATTTTTACTTTTATTCTGTTTTTTTTACGTATAGCTTGGAAAAGTTTATCAACAGCTGTGTATGATGCCGGATGTGATGGTGTATAATAAATTTTTTCAAATCTTAAACCTGTACGATTCATCGTTTTATGTACTTTTCTTGCTCTTCTTCGTAACCCCTTTCGACGGTTTCAATAATTTATTCTCTTCCTTCAGTTCTTTGTCCTGTTTCTTATTATAAGTCTTTACAGATTTGCTGTTACCCTCTTTCTTCTTTTTTTTGTAATGCTTTCTTGATGTGTGAAAATAATTTTTCAAGAGTTATCTTGCTTACCATACAGCAAGCTGTCATCATTGCCACTGTTCGCTCATCCGCAGGTGTTTTATCAGCGAGCATTCGTTTAAATGAATATTCAGCTAATATACGATCAGCCTTACGTCGGTTGCAATTTTTATCGCTATAGGCTAAGTCGTGCTGACGACATGCTGTATCTAACGGGTTAATACCAACTTCACCACGCTCGATACGTTCAGCGAGTTTTGTGCCAGGTCCGCAAAATTTATACCCGGGAACATGTAGTTCAAAAGGTAGTAGGTTTATTAACTCATCTAATGCACTATTTTTACTTCATTTTCTTCTTCTTGTTTTTCTTTCTCTTCTGCGTCAAAGACTCGGGTGTTTTGCTTTGATTCCACTTAAACGTCTCCATGTTGTGATTTCAGAATTGGTTACAACTAGTTTTCTCTTCTTTTTTTTACTAGTAACTTGATCACCTAATTTTATGCTCGCGTCGCTCTCATCACCAGTGTCCGAAACACTACTGATGTTATTTCGAGAATTGTTTACACCGCTGGACCCTGGAATCTCATGACGTGGCGTTCGAAATCCTTTACCAAAGCCATCTGGTGTAGAATTT
>JACCIB010000450.1:0-148012 GCA_018906965.1 Philotrypesis tridentata | reverse complement strand
TTTTCACTCCAAGAACTTTGAAACCCTATATAAGTCACTACTCAGACTTACCTGTAGCTATTCTCACAGTAAACGCTCTACGAGTTGAATGTAACATTACAACAGGAGCATACATAAATCAAAAAAAAGTTCATACAATACACGAATTTTTCCCAGCAGTACCAGCTGGTTACAAAATAATTGAAGTTCCTAAACAAATAATATACTTACCAGTATCAGTACAAATAATTCATCACTTACAACTACGTATAATAGATCAAGATGGTGATTTGATTAACCTTCGAGGAGAAATTATTACGATTCGTTTGCATTTAAAAAGCACATAAAATGGGTATTGTTTTCATTGCTAAAAAAAGCTATATTAGCGGCTGAGTATGTCAGCAGACAGTCGGTCCGCAACGAGCAATCAAACCACTAACACAACAAAATCAACAGTTTCTTTGAAATCTTAGTCTCGTAGTGCGTGGTGGTGGAAAAAGGCAGGGAAGAAAAAAAATATTGAAAAAATAACTTGTACATTTATTTGTTGTGTGAGGAAAGATGGAGGAAGTTCTTAATGTACAAGCTCCAGTCATCTTTGACGAGTCTGTTCACATTATGAGGTGCATGCTCATCAGCCATACACCTCACACGCATTCAATCAGAGTGATGAAATTCGAATAGCAATTCAGCATCAAGATTTGTGTGTGCTACCATCCAAAAGTTCTCTACATATTTCTGGTAAAATTACCAAAGCGGATGGTAGTGCTCTAACAAATACTAAATTTGTAAACAATGCCATCAGTGATCTTTCGAGGAAATTCGAAATGAGATGAATGCTATTCAGATCGATCGCTGTAAGAATGTTGCCATAACAACCTTGATGAAAGGCTGCACCTCTTTCTCACCTAGTCAGCTTAAACATCTTGAAAATTCGGGCTGGACCAACATTTCAGAATTAGGAAAAATAACCGATGCTAATGGAAACTTGGATGTCACAATTCCTCTATCATTGATTTTTGGTTTTGCTAAAGATTATCAGAAAATTGTAGTAAATGTGAAGCATGAACTTATTCTTACAAGATCGAGAAGTGATTTGAATGCTGTTCTGCAAACATCTACATCAGCAGCGGGAGCGGCAGCTTCCTACGAAAACCTTAAAATTGAGCTCGCTCGTATAGAGTGGTTAATGCCTTACGTCGTACTATCAGATCGAAAAAAAAATACAACTATTCAACTACATTCAGAGAGGTACACCTATTCCTATGAGTTTCCGTTCATGGGAGCTGTACGAGTATCCAGTTCTTCCGACAACAAGGCAACATGTTTGGACAGTAAAAACATCAAATCAGTTGGACAAACCACGCTTTATTATTCTTGGCTTCCAAACAGCGAGAAAAGCAAGCAAAACAATTAATGCCAGCTTATTTAATCATTGTAATATTAGTAATGTAAAACTCTTTCTCAACTCTCAGAGTTATTCATACGGAAATCTCAACCTTGATATTTCAAATAATCAGTATGCTTTACTTTATGATATGTACACAAAATTTCAAAATGCATACTATACTGAAAGCGCTATAATAGACCCGCTTTTAAGTAAGACTGATTTTAAAGAGTTTGCACCTCTCATAGTCATTGATTGTTCCAAACAAAAAGAGTATATTAAACAGGCAGCTGTAGACGTTCGTCTTGAATTTGAATGTAAAAATAATGTACCTGCGAATACAACAGCGTATTGTTTAATTTTGCATGATCGCATTGTAACGTATAATCCTATAAGCGGCGATGTAAAGAAACTTGTATGAAACTGTATATAAAGCTTGTATGATAAAATCTAGTTAGTTAGTCAGTCATGGGTCAAAATAGCAGCAGCGGAAATTCGAGCAATAAGAAAAAGAAAGATAATGGTAAATCAACTCAATGGAAGTATTATAAGGCTGTAGAAAATTCTGATATAGTTGTGGAAATAAAGAAAAAAAATAGGATTCCCCCACCCCAAGACGTTGACTATAAATATGTGATGATTCACAATGAACTTGTCAGTCGATTATTAATAGCTGAAACATGCGATATGGATAAGTGGAAGAAAAGCTTCTCTTCAGCGGGAAAAGGAGGAGGAGAGGAACATCAATTTCTCGTCGAGTCGGAAAAATTGAATGAAAAAACTTCGGTTTCGTATCAAGAAACAGCGACAAATACTCAAAAAGATTCAAAAACACAAAACTCTGGTTTTCAAGATTCATTCTCAAGTTATAGAAGCCGTCCGAGTAAAGGTACCAACACTGATTTAATTAATTTCAAAGATGAGCGTTGACTTGTTTGGACGACATTTGAATACCTTAAAAGGACCTCCCGGCATCGGATATAAACTCACTCCTGACAGTCAGTATAGTTTAGAAGACAAGAGATTGTGCAATGTAGCAGATCCTAAAGAACTAAACGACGCTATAAATTTAAACACTCTGCACAGTCTTACTCAAACTATAAAATCTGATTTAAAAACTGAAATATCTAAATTAGACGAAATAGTTGAGTTACACAGAGATGAAATTGATGAAAAGCTAAGGACACTTACCATTAATATTAAGACAATAAACAAACTATTACTTAAACTAAATTAGCATGGGTAAGTATTCTAGCATTACAAACTCTGTGCCCGAAAAGCATGGTTATGATAAGTTGGATAAATCTACTACCGATGAAAAAACGCATCACAACCCCCCCCCCCCAATTAGTATGTTGCCTGCGTTCGTACGTTTTCTCTCTCTACGTCTTACCCCTTGAACGCTTCGTTTCTTCCCTCTCCCCTTCGAGCCGGTTTCTCCTTATCCCCTCTTCCTTACCCCGGGGGGCTATTCTTTCCCCCGGCCCCCCTTCCCCTGGCTATCATGCCCCCATCGCTCGTTTTCTGTCCTGCTTGCTTTTGTCTCCGGTCGCCCCCCAGTAGGCTCCGCAAGCTTATTTTCTGCCAGGCCGGGATCGGCGTTTTAGACTGTCGATGAACTCGGAGGTCCACGAAGTTGGATAAATCTACTACCGATGAAAAAACTAAAGATTCTGTTTGGAAAAAGTGTACTAGTATCTTCTCAACGAATAAACATTCTTGTCCCGGCCGAGAAGGCTATAAAAAATTGTAAAAGCTATGTTTGTAGTATAAAATAAATTACAAATCTGTTTTTAATAAAATAAATTGTTTTATTTACCCAATTATCCTTCCTCCATAGTCTGCTTGGGAACAGTTTTGGAGACAGCTCGCCTGGTCAATAAAACAGGGTAGCTCGCTGCAAACAGGGAGTGGGTGGTTGGGCAGCTCGCTGGGGTCTGCAAAGAGAGAGAGAGACAGAGAGAGAGAAAATCTATGTATATATGCATGCAATTTGTGCGTGAGAGAGAAAATATGTGTGTGCACACTCTCGATTTGGTAAAAATTAGAGACAAAATATATATGTGAACAGCTATTTGTGTAAGTGACAACATTTGTATGCACGCATTTGTGTGAGAGAGAATGTGTATGTACATGCATACAAAATTGTATAACATTCAGTCATTTTCTTACTTACATTAATATTTCTCCCCATGATGATTTCTTGCACTGTTACGCGCAGCACTAAACTTTTGTAATAAAATAAAGCACTATATATATATATATATATATATATATATATATATATATATGTGTGTGTGTGTGTGTGTGTGTGTCTATACGATCTTATCCTGCTGACAGCTAGAGCTCAAATGACTTTTTTTGAGAAGCAAGTCCTTTGAAAGAAAATTTTATGGTTTCGAAAATGTGTTGGATGAGGGTTCTATTTGATAAGCACACCTTAGTAAAGATACTATTTATACCTGCTTTTGTAAATCTATATTGTTGTTGTTGTTGTTGTTGTTGTTGTTGTTGTTGTTGCACTGAGTTACAACTAATTTATAAATATATTATTGTTACACTACTATTATCTTTACCAACATTTTGCACATAAGTTCAGAAAAAACGATCAAACTCAACTCTAGAGCGTTCCATTTATATACTCGCGCAAGTACGAAAAAACTGAGAGAGAGAAAGGAAGAAATTTTTAGCGAATTCAATGTATGAGGCTGTACGGTAAGGGTTAATATGTGCTCAAAAAGCATAGGATAGATATAAGATTTCGGGCTGCCCTCACATAGTGCAGCGACAAACTTGCTTTCCGGCTTATCTTGTCCCGATAATCAGTACGTCTAGGGTCTACGCGTATACGTCTCATGCCCGTTTTAGCTAGAGAGCGACATTGTTGTGCATAGAAATAGAATAGAGGATTGGGAACACGCTTTTCGATAATTTGTATTTACTGTGTGTAAACATGTAGCCTGCTTTAGCTGACGCTCCGGCTAGGAGAGACGATCGAGTATGCTTATCAATTACTGCGCGGTGAGCCCAAGAAGGTTCGCTACCTGCGCTTCGTGTTAGTTTTACTGTAAAGAGAGAGAGAGAGAGAGAGAGAGAGAGAGAGAGAGAGAGAGAGAGAGAGAGAGAGAGAGAGAGAGAGAGAGAGAGAGAGAGAGAGAGCTGTTTATGTGATACACGCGCGCTTCCTATACATTTAGAAAAAGGGCTGATTCTCGCTTTTCAGGTCTTCCATACTTATACTGTGTGGGTTTTTCTAGCTGGCGCCTCAGCTAAGGGTACTACTGTGTGATAAGCATTAGCGAGACGATGCACACACGCGTATAGTTATTATTGTAAATAGACTGTGCAGCGAGCTCGAGAAGGTTCGCTATCTATGTGATGTATTAGTTTTACTGTAGAGAGTGAAAACTGTGTGGTACACAGCGGCATAAGTCAAAAGGGTACGCTTCCTATACGTTATACTATAGAAAAGAGACGGATTCTTGCTTTCTACACGGACGGCTTGTTGCGCGCTGGCGCCTCGGCTAGGAGATACGCGTTGGGTGTTGGAATGACGATGCCCGCACGAGTATAGTTCTCAATGTAAATACACGGCGCAGTGAGCTCGAGAAGATTCGCGCCTAGCTTTATCATAGAGAGTGAGAACTGTTTGTACACTACGGCATAAGAGAAAAACGCACGCTTCCTATACGTTTTATTATAGAAAAGAGACCGAATCTTGCTTTTCGAGTCTTCTACACGTATACTGTGCAGGTTTTTACATGGCTAGGAGATGTAGCTGTGCGTTGCGCATTAGAGAGACGATGCAGCAAAGCTGTTGTATGCTCTACACACACAGCAAAAGGGAGAGTGGTACTCGCTGGGACAATAAAACAGGGTACCAAACAGGGAGTGGGCGGTTGGGCAGCTTGCTGGGGTCTGCAATGGGGCCAGTGGCAGTGCCGATAAAACAGGGGGTATTACAGGAATCCTGTTTTACCAATTGGCCGGTAATGCAGGAATATTTTACCCGTGGTCGGTAAATAGTGGGGCCGTACCCGCTCGGGATCGTAGCCGCGCAGCCCCTACTACTAATATGTTGAACTCACAAATGTTTATTTTGTGAATGGAATAAAACAGAATATATTGAGTTTTTCAAAAATAACTCGAAGCAATACGATAGCAGCTCGGAATAATAATCACAAATTTCTAACACTAATAGAAAATTAATAGCAGTCGCAAATACAGTTAGAAATTTATACTATCTCAAAATCTTTCTAGCAAATGAAATATAAGAAAAATATCTAAATTCAGTAAAATTAACTGCAAAAGATAAATGGCATAGAGTATTAGGTCACGTAAATTTTCAATACTTAAATAAGCTAGTCAAGGAAAAATTAGTTGATGGACTTCCGGATAAAATCGAAAGTGCAGACATGAAATGTGTAAATTGTGTACAAAGCAAAATGGCAAATGTACCATTCCAAAATAATCGTAATAAAACTATTAAAATTTTAGAACTAATTCATACTGACTTAAATGGATCGCACCATGCGACTGATTATGGCGGAGAAAAATACTTCTTAACTTTTGTGGATGATTATAGTAAATGCACTCGAATATTAAACATAAGTCTGAAACTGCAAGTTGTTTTATAGAATTTAGACAATGGCAAAGAATATCTGAATAAGAAGATTTATAATTTTATTAGATATAAAGGAATAGAGTGGAATAAAAATTGATGCGTCTTTTCGAGCCAAGTTGTTTATTTAAAATGCCAAACGTTTCGGGATATTTTTATCCCCTCTTCAGTGGCTGTATAATCGTATACTTACAAGGTTTTATTACAATTATAATAAGTGAAATTGAAATTAGAAAACTTGAAATAATTACCTAATTTGCAAAACAACTTTCGTGTTCTACATTATTAGCAACGGACCAGAAAAAGGATAAATCGCATATGGCACTATAAATTTAAATTTAGAAAATTAAACCAAAGTTTACAAAAGAACTATTACAAAATTTAACAGTAACTTACGGCCTAGGACTCGAGAATTTTATTAACACAGAACGTATTCACTGGTGCCATACGATGGTAATGCGGCACCGGTCGAGGCAGGACATCAACTAATGTCTCGACGAAAATCGAGCAATATATATTGCGAAATACATACATTAGATGCTGTACCAATACTTAGAATTGTTGTATAAAATATAATGCAAAATACATCGGCGACGGATACCTCGAGCTTCATCCGTATACCAAGAACGAATAACACAATAGAGGTGGCACGCTAATACTCAAGTAGCAGAGCGGGGGGCCCGCGCCGCATCGCAAGAAACGCTCCTGCCATGACTATATGACTATATAGTATACAGTATGGACGGCGCGTTGCCACGGCAACCCGGTCTCCCCGACCTCCCACTGGGCTGTTCCGCTCCGGTTCGCCAGCCAATCACTATTGAACATGTGTTGGCTGAGATGAAGAGAGCGCGAGGCGGTATGCCACCTCTCACTGCATGCTAAGATCCTGATACAGTCCGCTCTCCACCGAGCCTCCGCAATCACATTATTTACAATTAAAATTTATTCGGACTATTTTTTAGGTTTGATATAACATTTTTATAACTCGCTTTGGAACATAGACGGTTCTCTATCTATTATTTTAATATTGTTAAAATCAAAATTGTGTCCTGTCTCCAATGCTACTAATATTCTCCTTCAGACTACGAGGATTCGAAGGGTTGCCATGCGGACGGACCAGGAGGTCATATCCATGAGAGCGTGAATGTACTACAAGCAGATCGGATATTTTTCTACTGTAATTATAATTTAATTTATTTTTGTAAGCTTTTAAGGAATTTTCGGAAAATTCTAAAACTAACCCAGAAAAGTCCTCGGAAGTCAAACTCTTAATGCTACTGACAGTGTACAATATTGTTTTGTTTAAAAAAGTTTTATGTGTATTACAGTCTATTATCTCTAATTTTAAAAGCTTCTTTTGTAAATTATTTATACAATTTTGGTATTTTCTAGTCGCAAATTTACTGTAAAAAAATCTACGCACGCCCATCCTGGGAATATGTTTTGGCACAATGTCTTTGTCTCGACACTCTAATAAAAACTTTAATTGGCACGTGCATTTTAGAGCCTCACATTGTACCTTCATGATTTTGCTAACTGGATGTTTCACCTCGGTTGAATAATTATACGAAATAAATTTAAAAAATTCTCTAATATTTGTAAACTCCGAAATTTTAATATTACTAGTGTTGTTGCTGCTAAGACAGACACGATCGTCAATATCGAAACTTAGCTGACTTTGTCCTGTGTCCCCCCCGGTCGTTGACTCCTCCTCGTGTCTGTTTTCCTTCTCGGTCAGTGCTCCCAATGGTGAAGACGGTAACGGCGAGAACGATGTATTGCTCGCCGGAGCACGAGTAGGACCCGCATGTTTCAACCTTGTCGCTGATCTTGCTGTTATTTTAGGCATGATTCGTGACGCAATGCCCAAATTTGTTTAATAATGACTCTATCGCTCGATGATGGAATAGTGTGGAAAACAATCCCGATCTATTTTTCACTAGAGCAGATAAGGGCAATGCTACGGTAGTGGTGGATCGAAACGTGTATATCTCGAAAATAGTGTGGAAAACAATCCCGATCTATTTTTCACTAGAGCAGATAAGGGCAATGCTACGGGAGTGGTGGATCGAAACGTGTATATCTCGAAGGTTAATGAGGCCCTCAGCGACGAGAGATTCTATAGACTGGTTAAAGTAAACCCTGCTGCAGGGATAAAAAAGCGGATAAAAAAACTCATTGACCTTTGGAGTGCACGGGGCGTTCTAGAGTGCGACGAGGCCTTTAGAGGTCTTTCTTTCAAGGGCATCGAGCACACATCGCTGCCAAAAGCTTATGGCCTAATAAAAATACATAAACCGGACAATCCCGTAAGAATTATAGTTTCAGCAATTAATAGCCCCACTTATTTTCTTGATAAATGCATATCCATCTTATTAACAAAACATTTTCCTTTACCAGCTTCTCATATAAAAAATAGTACCCAATTAAAAAGTAATCTCACTAATATGAATATTTCTGATCAGCACTGTTTTGTGTCCTTCGACGTTGTTTCGTTGTTTTCGAGTTTGCCAAAAGATGCGATAATACTGTCGATCGAAAAGAGATGGAAATGGCTCTCCTGTATGAATTGTATGTCGAAGAGTGAATTTATGGATGGTATAAAAATTCTTCTCGACTGTACGTATCTTGTTTTCGATGGCAAATTTTATAAACAAGTCTCAGTCGCTCCGATGGGATTCTGCTCGAGCCCTGTTTTTGCAAATATGGTTCTGGAGGATCTCGAGGAACATTGTCTGGGTATTGCAAAATCTAGCGTTCGACAGTTTTTTACAGATACGTGGATGACTGTCTTTTGGTTTTGGATAGAGAAAAGATTGAATTTGTGTTATCTATATTTAACAGCTATAGTAACTCCCTTCAATTTACTCACGAAATTGAAGTTAACAATAGTATAAATTTTCTCGATATCTCTATTATTCATGATTCAAGTGGCCACATTTTTACTAATTGGTTTCAAAAAAATACAGTGTCATCAAGATACATAAATTATTTTTCTCACCACCCAAAAAACCAGAAGATAGCAATAATGTATAATTTATTTGATAGGGCGATATTGTTGTCCGATCCGCGGTTTCACTGTGAAAATATCGAAAAAGCGAAAAAAATTCTCATAGCTAATGACTATCCTCCAGATTTCATAGAAAAATTTAGTAAAAAACGGATTGCTCGCAACCTGAGCCTCTCAAGGGCCACGTTAGGATGTGTAGTTGAAAGCAATGCACACTCACATAGTATTAATAACAATAATTCTAACTCCAGAAAAGGATACGCGGTGTTCCCCTATTATGAAGGGTTTAACGATAAATTAAAATCGGTGTTGAAAAGAAATGACATGAGTTTGATAAATAGTGTTACTGATAAGTTCAATAAATTTATAAAACTTGGCAAAGATCCTACTGCTGTGGGAGACACAAGAAATGTTGTATATAAAATCGATTGCTCCGATTGCAAATCTACGTACATCGGAGAAACGTATCGGCCGTTAAAAACTAGGCAATACGAACATAAACAATATATAGAGAAAAGGGATCTTAACTCCCATCTCGCGGTACATGCATTGGAGACAGGACACAATTTTTATTTTAACAATATTAAAATAATAGATAGAGAACCGTCTATGTTCCGTAGACGGTTCTCAGAAATGCTACATATTCAGTTTTTGGATGGCGCACTTAATAGGGCTGAGGATACGTGCCGCCTCAAAGCGAGTTATAAAAATGTTATATCAACCCTAAAAAATAGTCCGAATAAATTTTAATTGTAAATAATGTGATTGCGGAGGCTCGATGGCGAGCGGACTGTATCAGGATCTTAGCATGCAGTGAGAGGTAGCATACCGCCTCGCGCTCTCTTCATCTCAGCCAACACATGTTCAATAGTGATTGGCTGGCGAGCCGGAGCGGAACAGCCCAGTGGGAGGTCGGGGAGACCGGGTTGCCGTGGCAACGCGCCGTCCATACTGTATACTATATAGTCATATAGTCATGGCAGGAGCGTTTCTTGCGATGCGGCGCGGGCCCCCCGCTCTGCTACTTGAGTATTAGCGTGCCACCTCTATTGTGTTATTCGTTCTTGGTATACGGATGAAGCTCGAGGTATCCGTCGCCGATGTGTTTTGCATTATATTTTATACAACAATTCTAAGTATTGGTACAGCATCTAATGTATGTATTGCGCAATATATATTGCTCGATTTTCGTCGAGACATTAGTTGATGTCCTGCCTCGACCGGTGCCGCATTACCATCTTATGACACCGGTGAATACGTTCTGTGTTAATAAAATTCTCGAGTCCTAGACCGTAAGTTATTGTTAAATTTTGTAATAGTTCTTTTGTAAACTTTGGTTTAATTTTCTAAATTTAAATTTATAGCGCCATATGCGATTTATCCTTTTTCTGGTCCGTTGCTAATAATGTAGAACACGAAAGTTGTTTTGCAAATTAGGTAATTATTTCAAGTTTTCTAATTTCAATTTCACTTATTATAATTGTAATAAAACCTTGTAAATATACGATTATACAGCCACTGAAGAGGGGATAAAAATATCCCGAAACGTTTGGCATTTTAAATAAACAACTTGGCTCGAAGAGACGCATCAATTTTTATTCCACACTATTCCATCATCGAGCGATAGAGTCATTATTAAACATAAAGGAATAGAATTATTACCATTTTCTCTATACACACATAAATTGAATGGTGTAGCCGAGAGATACAATAGGTCCGGAATGGACATAAGTAGATGATTACAAAGAGAAGCAAATATAAATAGGAGATATTAGCCGGAAATTATTAAAACCGTAGCGTATTTAAAAAATCGTACAATAGCCAACACAGCAGAAAACAAAACTCCTTAAGAGATATTCTTTGGCACAAAGCCAAATGTTAAACATTTAAAAATTTATGGTAGCAAAGTCTTCGTCAAAATCCCAGAAGTTAAAAGAAAAAGTAAATGGGACGACAAGGCAACAGTAAGAATATTAGTAGTTTATACAGAAAACTGTTACAGAGTATTAGTAAATAATAAAATAATAAATACTAGACACGTACAGGTTGTCGAAGAAGACACAACAATAATTTGTCTTAACGAGTCAGACGAAATAAATTATAGTCAAGAATCTGAAAATTCTGAAAGCGATTTAGAAGAGTATGATAGTGTTGATAGCAACATGAACAAAAATTTATTTATTCTCTACCTCTTCTCTCGAGAAAGGATAATGGCTCTATTACAGAAACCAATGATACAAATGATCTGAACAAAAATTAATGTTAATTGAAAGAACCGAGAAGATCAAATAGAAAGAAACGTCTTGTAAATAGATACGGTGTCCTATCACACACTTTATTTATGTAAACGATGAAACGTACCAAATACAGTCGAGGAGGCGTTAAACTCTAATGAATCAAAACGATAGAAAAAAGCAATGAACTCTGAAATTGAAAGCCTTATGAAAAATAAAACTTGGACATTAGTTGACAAGTCATTAAATAAAAAAGCTATGGATGTCAAATAGATATTCAAAAGAAAAAATGAAAATACTTACAAAGCTAGATTAGTAGAGCGAGGCTTTCAACAAAGAGAAATAGAAAATGTTTATTCGCCGGTAGGTAAGATGGAAACTTTAAAACTTTTATTATCATATTGTTGCAAAAATGATTTGTTCATTGATCAAATTGATGTAGAAACTGTTTTTTGAACGGCGACGGAAAGTATACGTAAATCAACCAGAAAGGTATGAAATAGGAAAGAACAAAGTTTGTAAGCTACAAAGAGCACTGTACGGTTTAAGAGAAAGTCCGAGAGCTTGGTACAAATATTTTCATAAATACATGGAGAAATTAAAACTCGTGAGAAGCAAACATGATTGTTGTTTATATGTAAAAAATGCTAGCAGAGATTCAATATGTGTACTAATTTTCGAAGATGATTTATTAATTTGTTGTAAAAATAGAAATAAATGAAATAAAAACAAAATTAATGGAAAATTTCTGAATAAAAGATTTAGGGAAAGTCAGCCTATATATAGGAATAAATATTGATTATAATAAGAATGAAGGCACCATGATGTTAAGCCAAACAAAATACATTGAATCTTTGGCTGCAATGTATAATTTAGAATCTGCAAGATTATACAACACTCCTATGGAAACAAGTCTAAGGAATATTACTATATATAAGTACTGGCACGAGACCAGATATTTCATACAGTATACATTGCTTGAGTAGATTCCAAAGCTGTTATAATGTGTGACACGGCGGGGCTGGTGGCTGTGGCGGGCGATACGAAGAGGAGAGAGAGGCACGTCGGTGCGTCTCCCGCGTGAGTGTTTCGCGCTCGCGCTGGGGCCTTCCCCTCCGCGGTCCTGAGTCGAGCTACAGGTCGCGTCTGTTATTTTTCCGGGGTGTGCGGGCGCCTTGACGCGACACTGATGGCTCACTCACAAGCTCAGGCCTCGGCTGAGACTCCTTATCTCGCGGGTCGCTTGAGCCGGTGATTTGTGGTATATTAACTTAAACACTTAGAATTATAAATGAATTTCCTTTATTACTTCTACTACACTGACAGCAAACTTCCTCGCGTGCGGCCGTTGTCTCGTACTCTGTGGATCGACGACGCGAATACAGTCGAGACGCGGTTGTGCGCGGGTGAAGAAGGCTGCTGGGCGAAAACTCAAAAAAACTCTCGGAAACTCAAAAACTCTGGAAAACTCTACGGATTGCTCGTAGCTGTGCTCTAGTTCACTGCGTACGTGCGACTGACTCTCTCGGCTCGCGGCTCACTCTCCTGCTATCACACACACACGTACATCGGCTCTGGCGATCACGTGACTTGCCGCGGTAATTACGGTTTACATTTTCTCTTTCGCTCTGTCCGCTTACTTGCACTCTTCATCCTTCACATTGTCGTTTTACATGATTTCTCGGGCAACGACCCCTTATTATTTATTGTTATTTTCATTTATTTTATTATTATTTAATTTGGTTCAACGCGTACGACATCCATGATTTCATTCTTCGGCGTCATTCTCCCTCTCGGCTCTGGCGTAATTATTCTCGCGTACGCGCATTTCTGTCGGTGTGGAGAATCCCGTTGCCTCCACTCCGACCGCCAATATCGGCCTCGCATACGTCTGTGGGGCTCGGTAGCCTCCACTCTCTAGCGCTGTGTTTTACCCGCATCGTGCGGTCTCTCTCGCACCCATACGTTCTTCAGCACGCGCCGTGCTGCGCGCGCTCACACACACACATACGCACGCGCTTGCTACAATATACGCGGCTCAGCCGCTCGTCGCGCCGCTCGCTGTAGCGCCATACGCTGGCTATGTTCGCCGTCGCCTCGTGCTCCTCGGCGGTGTCATGGCGGCAGCTGCGGCCCAGCGATGCGCCTGCTGGCTCTGCGCGCCGCGCGCGGCCGCGTGTAGTAGTCAGCGGCGCTCCCACTCCTCGCGCGCTCTCTCGCTGCTCGACGGCCGTGACGTCACGGCGGCGACTCGGCTGGCTGCTACTCTCGTGCGCTCTCCCTCTCTCTCTCTCCTCCTACGGCGCGGCTCAGTGCCGGCGCCTGGCTACGGCTCAGCTGTTTTCTCCTGTAAGCACCCGTTGCCGTTAGAGCATATTCTTCTGCTCGGTTTCGGGTGCCTGCAGGAGAGTCACTCAGCTTTTCAACGACGGATTCTCCGTCGCAAATGAAACTCACTTTAAATATGCTATGAGAGTATTAAAATATCTAGTGAATACTAAAGATCTCAAATTAACGTATTTCAATAACTTAAAGTGTGGTACATTAGATTTTATGGTAGATTCAGATTTTTCTGGAGATAATGTAGGTAGAAAATCCACAACTGGATATATTATAAGGTTTAATGGAAATCTGATTTATTGGAAAACAAATAAACAGAAAATTGTAACAAAATGTTCAACCTTTGCTGAATATACTGCTATGTCACAAGCAGTAACAGAAGTAATATTTATAAAAATCTATTAAATGAAATGTTGAATGAAAAATTCGACAAACGAATAAAAATATATGAAGATAATTCAGATGCAATAGCAATTGCAAAATGTGGAAATTCTACAAAAAATGCAAAGCACATCGAAGTGCAATATTTTTATGTAAATGAATATTACGAAAAAGGAATAATTGATATAATAACAATTGATTCAGAATTAAATCTAGCTGATATGTTGACTAAAAGTTTGAACAAAGCGATGCATATAAATGAATAGTGTAAATATCGATAAGACTGCACGTAAAAGCGAAGATTATAAATTTAAGGAAGCGTGTTGACTATTATGTAAATATTATAATCTCCGCTTTTTAATACTGAAATTGATACTTGTCACGCCATCTCTTAGACAACGGTATTTTTGTAGAGAGGGATACGCGTGACCGCGAGAATAGGAGAACACGACTATTACGATTGTATATGTAAACATATGTGTATATGGTATACATTATAGAGAAGAGCGCTCGCACCTATAATGTATATAATATTATAAATAAAACCTGACTCATTCTACCACCTTAACACTTACTGCAGTCATCTTGGCTGCCAGGAAGGGGTCGCACGAAGGTGAGACGGTGCCCCGGGTCGCAGTCGGACGCTCAGTGCTCGCAGGTGGTCGCTAGAGGTTGCACGCACACACATTTGAGTCAGTGCGCGTCGCAAACATTCCACACGATAAACACTGTGGATAGATTCCGATATCGTGCGGACCTATACTATACTACTTCTGCTATACATGTAAATATACTGGTGTACACAAGTAGAACTGCCTCTACTATACGATTATACAAAGCTAAAATAGTGTGTGTTAAATTCCTGAAATTCCTGAAAAATTTAATTTTTATTTTAGTTGCAGATTTCTCAGCATTATATGAAATATCTACACTATATTTCATCAAATTCAGGATTTATATTAAAATTTGATTCTAAGTGTATTTTTTGTGATCATATTTTGAGTTTGATATTTCTTTTGAATATCAAATTGTCAATAGGAATTATAAAATTGATTTTCATTTTTTCATCAAAGAAAAAGAGAAAATGTATACATTTTTATCGTTCGATGTACAAAATCATGTACGAGACTGGCGCACGGATCGAGTGCGCGTATACTAAAGAATGAAGGAATTCCATAATTTATGATATAATTTAAGTTATTTTTATGTTTCTAATAATAAAAATTGACTGATACTTTTAGTTATTTGTAATTCGAGTTAATCCTGATCTAAAGCAAGATCAACAAATTAATAATAATAAAATTAACAATTTAGAATTATATTTAGAATTGTAATTTATTAAATTTATATTTATGATTATATTTGTATTTATAAGTTATGAAATCTATATTTCCATTTGTTTTAACGTTGACGATAAGTTCGATATAATATGCCAATTATATACCGACAAATAGATGCCAACATTGGCGATAAGTTCGGTATACGGTACCGAGAAAAAGTTGCCACGTGATGGGGTTTCTGGCGATATTTTTCCTGTTAGTCTGTCGACAGACGATAAAATAAGGCATTCTGTCGGTAGTTTATCGGGAACGATTCTTGCAGGGCATCTATGAAGCTATTTATGGAACCCTCTACATTCAACACCCGTCCGTCCATCCATCCCCGATCATCCTTCACCCATCCATTAAAGCCACCCATATTCAACTTCACCCGTCTATGAAGCTATTCATGTCACCCTCTACATAATGCAGAACCACACCACATAATCCTCCACTAATTTGCGATTTACTCATACAAACCAACTCTCCACCAATCCACCTATACAACCTTTCACGCAATTATTAATACACCCAAATCCCAACGACCTATCTATCTTCCAAAAAAGAGTCATATTCATAGAATATTGTACAAAATTTACAAAACATCCTGTTTCACTTCCCCCCTACCCTCGACCACTCCACTTTCTTTCCATTGAAAATGAATCCAAGTGCATGCGTATATGTAAATAATTTTACATACGAATATGTAACGCGCAGTAAAAAAATATATATATATCAATAATATGCTTCGAAAAAAAAAATTACAAAAATTATGAAATGGATACATGAGACCCGGCACACCACGTTGCTGCTTAATATAATATGAGATTTACTGTTTTACTTAATTATTATGTTCTAATGAAGGATTGAAAATTGCCCTTACAAGCAAATTTACATAGCAGCTACATACAAAAACTACGCATGCACATAGACATCTACATACACACCATGATAAAAATAAAACTGGCCGCGTAAGTTATGTAGAAAGTATATTGTATGTAGGGTGGTCAGGTTGTAGCCAATGTATATCGACACTTTTCAAACTCGCCAAATTTGTTATAACAAAATCGCCATTTTTCAAACTCGCCAAATTTGTTAAAACAAAATCAACATTTTTCTCACCAATTTGAGTAAATTAATTATTTCGCAGAACCCAAATAAATAAAACTCGATTAAATAAAAAAAAAAACAATTTATTTGCCAGTATTACATATTACTTATAAAGCTTTTCATTATCATCGATGTATGTATGTAAACAACAAATAATAAATATAAATAGTATAAATCTTGTAAAATAACATAATTTTCAAATTTTACTGTCGTAAAGCGAACTCATTTCCTCTGATAATTTATAATTTCGTCTGACTCTTGTGTTGTAAGTCATTTTGATATCTTTTGGCATTAAAAAACCCCAATCCATCCACAGAACTTATATTAATTGTGATTTTCGTACACGTAAGAATACCATTAACTTACATAGACATTGTATACATACAATCGTACGAGACAACAAAAAAAATTAATGCAAATCGCCTTGTGAACATAAACAATAATGCTTAAACTTAAGCTTACAAAAGTTTATAGTTATAAGTACTCAATATTTCTTAATTAAAACCTTATATAATATTAAAGTGAAACACTTTTTCTCCGGTTCCCCGGTTCTCCGGTAACTCAGAATTTCTAAATAACTTTCTTTAGAATACCTTATTTTTTAAAATTAAAGTGGCCAATTTAGTAATTTTATTGAACAATACAATATTTTTGGGTTTTTAATTTATGGGCCTTAAGGTTTTGGGCCTTACAGCTTTGGGCCTTACATTGTTTGGGCCTTAAATTTTTGGGTCTTATAATTTTGGGCTTTGCATTTTTTGGGCCTTATATTTATTAGGCCTTAAATTATAATGTTAAAACACTTGATGCAGCAGAGCATAACCTGAAAATGCTGTAAAAAATTAAATTAATTATTAGTATTATGTTACCATTCCATCCAACGTTAGCCAGTATATATGCTGCCCAACTCTCACGGCAGAGACGTGTTGGTAAGGTTCAATTTCGAGAGTCATGTTCCAGCGCTGCATTTAAATAAATGCTGCAGCCGCTTTTATGATTTCAGCGCTGCATTTTAATTAATACTGCAGCCGAATTTTGAGACATTTTTTGCATTTAATAAATTTCAGTAAATGCTTTAAAAGTTCTTTGTCATTTCAGCGATGCATTATGTTGAATGCTGCAGTCGTTTTCTATAGTTTCAGCGTTGCATTTAAATAAATGCTGCAGCCGTTTTTATGATTTCAGCGCTGCATTTTAATAAATGCTACAGCCATTTTTGCAATTTCAACCGCAAGTTTATAAAATTTCTTTGTATACAATATTCTTAGTGTAAATATTTATTTTTTAATTTTTTTCTTCTATTGTTGATTAAAAATAATTTAAAATTTTTTCTATTTTTCACCCTAGATAGGGCAACATACAATTGACCGTGACTAAATACTGGCAATGGCAGATAGACACCATCTTTACTTTATCATGTAACTGACCTTGTAATTTATTTATTGTCATTGCAAATCCTAACCAATCAGGAAATTGTTTTCGATGGATATTAAATGGCACAACCTCTTTAGATGGTGATAGAGTTATTCTCGGTATCATTACTAATTTTCCGATGTTTTTTCCGCTCAAAATTTCTACTTGAATTGAATACGTAAAAAGATTTTTTATTGACAATCAAGTTCCATTACAAAGACCTTCATTAATGTTCAAGTTTCTTAATAAAATTACAATTGCTCCAATTTTTAATTTTAATTTATGAAGTCCATTGGGAGTTAAGGAATTTAGAAATTCCATAGATAACATAACATCTAAGTTTTCTCCGTTGTCATCTTCAGCTGCATCTATACTAAGACATTCAACATAGCACCCTTCCAGAATAGTCAGTATTTTATTATTGATATCAATCACATCATCGTTTTTCGGAGCGAGAATAACCTTATCTTTTAATGTTTAGTCATCAAATTTTATGTTGTTTCCAAATATCTCTGTTATAATGTCTGCTTCTTGTGATATTAGGTCAAAGGGTATTTCTAATACTTTATTTTCTTCTTCGAATACATTTGAACGTTTTCCCTCGCCCAAATTTAGTAGCCATTGTTTAAAATTGTTATGATTGTTAGAGACTCGGAGGTTTTCAGTTAATGTCATGCGTTTAAAGTAAGACCATAAGTGACTAAACTTTTCGAATTTTCAATTACTTCAATACGAATACCATGTCGAACAACTGGTAATGTTTGTCTAAAATCTCCTGCTAAAAGCATAATTTTACCATCAAACACTTCTTTTACGTCGCATAAATCTTGAAAAAGACGGTCAACTGCTTCAAATGGAAATTTCGATATTATAGAGATTTCATCCCAGATTATAATTTGTACATCTTTGAATTTTTTCCGTTTATAGAATTAAGTTTAATATTACAAGTTGTACAATCAGTGATATTCAATGGTAATTTATATGTAGTATGTACTGTTCTTCCATTATCCAATAAGTTTGCTGCAATAATGGTCCAAGCCACACATAAAAATGGTATATTGTATAATTTTAAGTAGTATGTTAAAACGTTAAATAAATAACTTTTTCCGCTCCCACCTGGTTCATCAACAACAATACACATCTCCTGTTTACACTTTAAACTTTCCAAAACTTTATCATAGATATTTTTTTGATGAAGATTGAGGGACTTAACTTCGGTTTGTAAATTATGCAGCATGTTGCCTTTTTCATACACATTAATTGCACCATCGTAATCTTCAACATAAGAACTTATAGGAGGCAAGTGAAAGTCACTTAACGAAAATCCGTTAACTTGTAAGACTTCATCAATTGAATTTAATGCCATATTTTCACCTACATTTTCATTAAGTTTAAAATGATAAAAATGACATTTGTATTTTTCATATAAATCTCGTGCATTTGTAGTATTGTGAAAAATACAAATAAAAGCAAACAATTCACAGTACTGTAGGAAAATCTATTTGTACTGCTTCTTGCAGACATTTGTCCCATTCGTCATCTTCATTAACAAGCTGTTTGGCTATAGCAGCTTCATAAAATATAGGATATAAAATTGCGTTAGCAGTACGCAAATCTTCGAATGATGTTTTTCCTTTGACATGCAAAAGTAACAATCTAATAAAATATCGTTCCCGATCTTTCGGACTTACCAAATACATTCTGCTGAAAATTGGTTTTGTACTTTTTTTCTTTTGTTCCATTTTTTCAGTTTCTCATCAAATGTGTAATGTATTGGTATTTCGGAAAACAAATAATTCTTTGCTTCAACATCCGTTTGATTTAACTTAAAAAATGCAGTTAATGTAGTTTCTATTATTTTATTTAAAACTTTTTGTATTTGTCCATGTTCAAAGTATATATATATTGTCCATCTTTATCATGAACAGCTAATCGTTTTATTGTATGTGAAATTTGATGTAAAGAATATTCTAATAATCTATGCACAGCTTCTGGTGGACTCAAATATCTTGTATTAAAATACTGTTTCATTTCATCATATTTGTATTCTATATCTTCGTAATTTGAAGTTTGATTTATATTATTATTATTGTCTGTAAAATTGACGTCTGCATTACGAATTTCAACAAAAGTACAATCATGACCTTTATAACAATATTTAGATAAGTATTTAATCCATTGAACTGTTGAACATACTTCTACATTAATATGACAGTTAAATTTTAATAATAAGAATGGATTATAGGGGACAATATATCGATTGTCAGCTGCTCTTAGAGAATTTATGTTTTTATAAATAACTTTTCTACCATCATTTCTTCATTTATATATTGGATATCCTATTGCTTGAAAACTTGTTTTATTATTGTTATCTTTTGGAAAGTTTTTTGTACAACTTTTTGTATTTTTATCCTTGCAAGGAGAATTTATATTTATTTCTCCACAAGGGCCGTGAATCATGAATTGTCTTACAATGCTATGTAACTGCGGATATATATTTTCATTTGGGATTTCTGCACTTATTAATTCATCTACTTTCTCAGGAGTATCAAGTTTATAGTTCTTGTCCAAAAATTACAACATATGCATGTGGGGTAGTCCTCTCTTTTGAAGCGATGGTTTTTCCGAAAATTCCATCTTTTATAACCAATGCTTTAAATTCCTTTAATTTTTTTTGAAATACTTTTGTTACGAGATCTGGTCGATCAATTGAACTTTCATATTTTTCTAAATTTTCTGTTATTTTTTTCGAATTGGGATTACATGTCATTGTTAAGAATAAATCAGGTTTTCCGTAACGATTAACCAGTGACATAGAATCAATATAATTTTGTTTCAACTGCCTAAGACTTCCGGTAAAATTTAATGGTAATATAAACGTTTTGCCAATTTTCATACCTTCTTATTCTTTTTTTTTATGCAAATAATCCATTACACCTTTATAGCAATAATCGCTTCGTAAAACATTTTGATTCTTTCATATAAAATATAATCTGGAACTCAACTTTAACAAATACATCCATTATTGCCTGTTGAGATACCTTACCTAAATTTAAGTATGGATTAAATCCATTTCTTACACTGAGTCTGTAATTGTAAAATTGCTAATTTGAAATGTTATTATTACCAAACTTACTCTTTCATTAGACATCCATCCATAACCACCATTTGGATATATTAATGGATATGTCATCGGATAAGTGTGTTTATATACTTATTAGTGGGATGCTAATTGGTTAATCATGTTTAGAATAAATTACGATATCACGTTCGATTGATGGTTGACCATCTTCGCCAACAAATACCATTGCAACTTCATTACAAGTAACTTCCTTATATCTATTTTTATCTAAATTATCATTTCATTTAATTGACATTACGATATTTCTTGGTTTGCAATTCATTATATTACACCTTTTTAATTCTTCCATTTCTACTTCGTACATCATTTTGTATGCTTCAGCATATGGATTAACTTTTCTCAGTAATTGGTTCAATTGACTTAATAAATATAATTTTGTATCATCATTAGTTTTGTTAGCAAGGCATTGAGTTGTTGCCATTTCATTATCTAAAACATATAATTGACCATATTTTGGAATTTCATTTTTATTTGGATGCAAAGCATAAACATTGTGATATATTTGACCGTAAATTCTAATTGCTTGCGGACCTATTCCAGACATTTTGTCAAAATTTGCTCCAATACTGGCAAGCGCTAGAGAATTATTGTATAATCGAATATTTTTTCGAAAATTGATACTTTCAGTAGAAAATTCTGTCTCCAACAACTTTAATTCTTCTGGGTAACAAGGATTGTCTGGTAAAGCAATTTTGCCTTTGTGACTACAGTTAGAATAGTATATTATGCACCTAGGGAGTAAAAATAAAGAATGTCTCAAATCGCATGTAATTATCGCCCGAGCCGAAGGCGAGGGTGATAAATATGCGATTTGATGCATTCTTTATT
Source organism: Philotrypesis tridentata (assembly GCA_018906965.1). Classification (NCBI taxonomy): domain Eukaryota; kingdom Metazoa; phylum Arthropoda; class Insecta; order Hymenoptera; family Pteromalidae; genus Philotrypesis; species Philotrypesis tridentata. The sequence goes on along the minus strand of JACCIB010000450.1, from coordinate 126,245 downwards.
TACTCCCATGGTGCATATACGATTTTTTTTCACGCACAACCTTAAAACGCCAACTGTCTATTCCATTCCAGGGAATAAAGTTGGCACTTTATGGTTGGGTGTGAAAAAAAATAATTTTCGGATGTATTCAAAAGCAAAATGTTTGGCATTACAATGTTTACAGATTTCAGTGATAGGACCTAAATGATTTTCTTTAATTAAATTTTCATCAAATTCGATGTTTGCAATTCGACCGATATTAAAATTTTGGGTTAATGTACAGTTTTTATCAATTTTATTTTTGATTGACCCATTATCTTTAATAATATTTGAATCATCATGTGTATTTTGATATGTTCCATTTTCATTTAATTTTAATCTTTTTGATTAATACTACTGGTTCTTCTGTTTCAGGTGCCATTTTTATAAAATTTCGTTTTCTTGTTTTTGTTTTAAAAATCAATTCAGTTAATTGTCGTGTGTTTGGTTTTCTATCAACATTTAAATTTTTTATTCTTTTTTTGTCGTCATTCAAATTTTTGCTTTGATAACTTTGATTTTTATAATAAACTTCTCTTTTTCGTTTTTCTTCATTATTACGTTCTTCTTGCACTTCTTTACTCATTTGCGTCATTTTATTAATTTTATTTTGTTTTCTTTTTAAGCTTATTTTCTCTTTATCATCATATTCACAGTTTTTACTACTTTCATAAGCCATTCTTTTTCGCAATGCTTCTTTTTTTCTTTCTTCTTGTAATTGTTTCATTACTCATATTTTCTAATTTATGAATTTTCTGTTGTTTTCTTTTGAGCTTTTTATTCTCTTGTTCGTGATTTTTGCTGTTTTTGGTATTTTGATAAGCTTCTTTTTTTCGTTTATTTTGTTGTAAATTCGTTCAAAGTTCATTCTTCAAAACTCATTTTTTGTTTTTTTTAATTTTGATTTTTTAATTGCTATATTTTTTTTGACCTTTTTATTATTATCAATCTCATTATTAATACTGTTGAAATTAAGTTTTTCCAAGTCAAGGGTTATACAGGTTTGATTTATTTTCTTATCTACCGTAATTTAATTATTCACTTCCATGTCAAAATTGAAATTTTCATTACCTTTTTCACTTTTATAATAGTTATTTTTAAAAGTTTGTAGTTTAATTAGTAATTGTTATCGTATTTTTATTTCCATAATCTTTATTTCGTTTGTATTAAAATATAAAATTTCTTCTATGGGATGAAATTTGTGAACGAGATTTTTTTGGTTTGACATTACAGAAAAACTATTGTCATTATTGCCATAAAACGTATTTTGCAAGATTGGAAACATATTAATGCGACGTGTTTCATAGATTCTAAATAAGTGCAAACGCATCTTCGAAATGTCAAATTCTAGATTACACTGGCATAAATTATATAGAAATGCGACGGCAAATTTATAGCAAAAATACCACAATCATAACCATTACTTTGTGATTGCACTGTTTCATAATATATTTTCATTTATGACATATTTGGAAATAATTTTTTGATATAAACTTTATGCTCATCTTTTAAACATTTAGCATTTCAATTGTCATATATATGTATAATGTTATTCTCATAATACATGCAGATCCAATGACCACTTTCAGAAATTCCAGAAAATAATATTTGTATATATTCACTATTCATTGAAACTGGGATAATATTGTTTGGATTTTGTATCAAAATAGGTGACTGCACATCAAAATTTGAACTGGATTTAAGAATTTCATTAAACTCATACATATGTAAATCATTCAACATAGAAGCTGTTACGTCCTACCTACACTCTCACCACACAGGTAGGACATTTGTTTGAGAGAAATGTATGTATTTTAATTATGTATTGAGAGCGCATATAGAATTGTGACAAATGGCTAGGTTTAGACTCGTTTCCCGCTCCGATATATATTTTAGTATAATTATTTGACTTACCTTTTTCAGTTTCTCTTGTCTTGTTTTGCTGCTTCTGCTGTCCTCGTCTTTTTCTTTCTGCTTACTCGTCGTATTTGAAATAATGGGTGATAGATTGTGTTGTAAATGATTGCACTCTCAGTTTCATTTTCTAGTTTGATTGATTATGTATTTCCTTCTTAAATCACAATTGCGTACTTGTACAATAAAAATCTCCGCATATTTACGAACCGCGAGGTACGGAGTTCGGAATTAAACACGAGACTAATTAAAATGAGGCCAATTTGACTCTTTTAAAGCCTGAATATATTGACCAAATCTTAAAGTGTAACGCTTAATAATCATTTTAGAGAGTATACTGATTGCCGAATAAGCAACACTGCTGACTTGTGTTACTAAATTACAGCACGCATTCAAAATATAGTCTTTCGAAATTAACATCGTAATTCCCTTTGTGTGTTCTGAATTTTGAAAATATAGTTACATTAATAACAAATAGATTAAAAAAATGAATAACGTCGTAGGACGTTACAAAGCCATACCTGTATATGGCTTGATTCCTTTCACAATAAACTTATCTTCTTCTGTTAAAAGCATTTTAATTAATAGCCTGCAATAAACAATTACTAAGGTTTGGATTTATTATTATACTTTCTTTAAACTGAAAAATATATAAATTACTTTAATTGAAAATATATGATTTTCGATCCTGAGCAGTTTCTAGAAAAGTTCAAGTTATCTTAAATTATGCTGTAAAGTTACGGAATCGTTTTTCAATGTTTTACACAGATATTCGAATAAATAAAAAAAGTTAATAATTAATACTTACGCGATGTTACCATAGACAAAGTGAACTATCCAAATGAAAATCGGATCACCATTACTCTTTCAGATTCCACTGCCATTTTTGAAATCGTCGTACTTCCGATCCAATGAATCGTTTTCATAGTTAATAGCTTAAATTAAAGCTTTTTTCTTGACAATTTTTCCTAATTTATCCATAATGCTTCCTATGCGGTAAGCTATATATGTGCTTCCCAAAATTAGTAAAAATCAATCTACTTAGGAAGCATATATATAGTTCATTATAACACAAATTGTAAACTGATAATTTAGAATGATAGTAGAAAAAAAAGAACTTTAATTTGAGCTGTTAATGTTTCAAAACCATTGATTGGATCAAACTTGAGAAGAATTTGAAAAAAGGACAAATCTTTTCATTTTGTCGTGCATTTAAACAAAATATATCGTAAAAAAAGAATACCCTACGATAACCCATGCACGCGAGTATTTTCTCTTTCAGAATGACCTAAAGAACGAGAAAAAATAGGCCTGGTAGGTGCGCCTTCAAGAACAATTTTTGCAATTTTTCCGGACGAGTTGTTTCCAAAATTTCATGAATTTCCATATAAATACATGCATGCACACGAACATACATACACACACACACACACACACACACACGCACGCACAAGCGCGAACGCACGAACCCAGATATTCACATATATAATATATATTCACATGTATATGCATATCCTTGCATACGCGCGTTCGCTCATACACTTGCACTGCAACCTGCATCCTCACATTTACATGAAAATATATACACGAGCATATACGTAAGCATACGCGCACGTACATGCAAAATTTTTGCAATTTTTCCGGACGAGTTCTTTCCGAAATTTCGTGGATTTCCACATAAATACATGCATGCACACGCACACACGCACACGCACCAGCGCGAGCGCACGCATGCAGATATTCACATACATATACTCACATGTATACGTACATCTTCACATTCGCGCGTTCGCTCATACACTCGCACTGCAAGCTGTACGCTCATATTTACATGAAAATATATACCCGAGCATATACCTAAGCATACGTGCACATACATGCAGACAATTATGCCCATGCACATCCACATATATACACAAAAACATCCATACGCACTCTCACACCTAGACGCACACACATTTACATACGCAATCGAACTCATCCACGCATATTAATAAATACATGCAAGTATACACATCTATAAAAATTAATTTTACAATTATTCAATTATATTGTATATAAATTCTTACCATTATAATCAAGGATCAAACTTTCAAAATTTTAAATTTAAATGTTTAAATTGTATATTTAGCTACTGAAATGTATATATGGGTGATTGTTTGTAACATCGAACGACCAAATTTTTTTCTTCCCCAAAATATGATAAATTTCTTCTACTTGATGAAATAGATCTTCTTGAATTTTTTCAGATTTTATCTGACATTAATTTTCGAGCTATGGGTGGCCAAATTAGGATTTAAGGGGTTATGACAGTGTTAAAACCTGAAAAAAACGAAAAATTGTTAATGTTGTAAAAAATTAATAGATATATAGGTGCTCTAAAAACTATATTTTTGCTTTCAAATACAAGTCTTATACATCACTTTTATGCATAAATAATATGCAAAAAGTGAGTGTAACATTTAAAAACAATTAAAGGAATTGCTTACCAAAAATCATGATTTTCATCACTTTTATTTTAGTCCGGGAGTCCTGGCATTTTGTCGTGCACTTTCTGCAAAAGATTTTTTGACAGTCAAAATTTGTTTGTGGTAACCTGCTGAAAGTAACCCTAAATTCTCGACTTCGGACCTGATCGGGAACATTGTTATTATTGCAAAATAAACTTCAAAAAAGCACTTTTTTTTAGTTTTCCGCGAATAACGTTTTTGTAACGCATTTTATGCAAAAAAAGGTAGAGAGGAAAGTTGTTTAGAATTGAATTTCCAATCAGACACATATATTCCCGAATGCAAAATTAACTTTTTTCATCGCTAAATTGTTAAACAAAAAAAAACTTTTTCCAAATTTTCACATTGCCACAGTTTTTTCAAAAAAAAGATCTTTTTCGCCGGATAAGCTCTCAATGATGACTTTTAGTACAAACAATCTAAAAATCGTTGCCCGATCCGTATATCTCAAAATGGCGTCCTATTGCAAAATTATTTACCCGAAAATTTCAAATTCATTTCAAATTTGCCCATGGAATAATAAACGGATCCAACTGCGCTTAATCGATAGCTTTTGACGTACTTAATAAATGCTAAAAAGGAATTTTCTTAAAATTAATATTTAACAACATTTTTAGCAATAAATAGTTTTTATTTTCGCCAAGTTTTAAGTTAGAGAAACGCGGTAAAATGCATTTTAAAGTACTTAAAAAACCATGAATTTTCGTAAAAAAATCGTCAAGATCCGACCAATAGGAGCCGAGATACGAAATTTTTTTCAACCGACGATTACACCGAAACTATTTAATATTTTTTAATGAATTTTCACACAATGCTTGTTCAAATGATGCTCTAGATGATAGCATTTTTCTTAATAGTTGTAATGGACTTAATTCTTATACAAGGACCGATGAACGGATGCGAGATCAGCGCGCGCGGCCGCGCGACTGCTCCGGCCGGGCGGCGCGGTGGTGGGGGGGACCGCCGCTGCGGCTTTCGTGAACCTTAGATGCAAATTGATTTTCTCGGCAACCAAAGGTTCTACGGTAATGCTTTTTTTTTTATTTTATGTGTTTTTTCCTCAACTTTCACGTCGTGAGAATGAAATTTACATGAGTGCAATGCAAATACCCGAAAATTACGTTTTTTAGATGTAAATTGAATTTCTCGGCAACCAAAGGTCCTACGTCAATGCTTTTTTTTTTAATTTTATGTGTTATTGCCTCAACTTTCACGTCATGTTAATTAAATTTTCATAAGTGCCATACAAACACAAGAAAATTTCATGTTTTCTGTTATATGTAGTACTACATAATGTATTCATATTTTGTATATATAAGTGTGTATATTAATTTTAAAAGCTCAGTACAAGGATAGTGTTTGCTTACGATTTCTGCATTAAACGAAATTAAGGAATTAATGTCGATAAAATATGGTTTTCAACTATAAGTTATCGCTTCGCGTTATGTAAAACTTTTTAAACTAGCATTGAATTTAATCGATTTTCGTAGGATAACATACTTATTTCTATACATATTTACGCATGTGTAACGTTTTTAAAATCGTATGTGTATACGAGCGCGCGGCACACACACATACACACATATACGCGCTTATTCATGGCGTCAAATGGAGAAAATGGTTTAAAAAGGCAACCAAAGGTCCTACGTTAATGCTTTTTTTTTTAATTTTATGTATTTTTGCCTCAACTTTCACGTCATGTTAATTAAATTTTCATAAGTGCCATACAAACACAAGAAAATTTCATATTTTCTGTTATATGCAATACTACATAATGTATTCATATCTTGTATATATGTGTGTGTATATTAATTTAAAAGCTCAATACAAGGATAGTGTTTGCTTACGATTTCAGCATTAAACGGAATTAAAGAATTAATGTCCATAAAATATAATTGTATACAACTTTCTGGAGCTGCATTGAATTTAATCGATTTACATGAGATTATACTTATGTATATAAATGTTTGTACATGTATAAAATAACTTTTCATCTGTTTCAACAGCGAATACGATTTTTTTGTAAGATCCTACGTGTATAATGTATATGGGAAAATCCGCCAAAATAATTCAGATAATTGCAGCGGAAATCGACCGAAAAAAAACCTCGTGAGACTCGTCTGGGGCAGCGTTTTTCTTGTTCTACAGGACCCCCAGAACACGAAAAAAATAGTGTTCCCGCGAAATCGAAAAAGTGTTTTTGGGTATTTGGATGTTTACACAAAAATTTACAAAAAAAATTCGTTTTTTAAAGTGTTTTTATTTTCAATCCGAATTTAGAGGGAGAAGGAATTTTATTTTTATTGTCGCAAATATGCACAAAAGTTCATAAATTTTCTGAGCTTTGCAAATTAGTCAAGCTTTTTTGTCTATGATTTTTTTTAACAAAATGACGGCGGTTTTTGTGAAACAGCGTAATGTTAAACTTTGTTGTGAAAGTGATGTTAAACATGATTTTTTTTCTCGAGAAATATCACCTTAACAAAAAAATGTTATAGAATAAAAAATGCTTAAAATTACTCAAAGAATATGTATGAATTTTTTCAAAAAATTTTGAGTAAATTTTAAATTTTTCCAAATTGCACAATTTTAGAAAAAATAAAAAATGGTTCAAATTTCTTTGAAAAAATTCATACGTATTCTTTGAGTAATTTTAAGCATTTTTTATTCTATAACATTTTTTTGTTAAGGTGATATTTCTCGATAAAAAAAATCATGTTTAACATCACTTTCACAACAAAGTTTAACATTACGCTGTTTCACAAAAACCGCCGTCATTTTGTTAAAAAAAATCATAGACAAAAAAGCTTGACTAATTTGAAAAGCTCAGAAAATTTATGAACTTTTGTGCATATTTGCGACAGTAAAAATAAAATTCCTTCTCCCTCTAAATTCGGATTGAAAATAAAAACACTTTAAAAAACGAATTTTTTTTGTAAATTTTTGTGTAAACATCCAAATACCCAAAAACACTTTTTCGATTTCGCGGGAACACTATTTTTTTCGTGTTCTAGGGGTCCTGTAGAACAAGAAAAACGCTGCCCCAGACGAGTCTCACGAGGTTTTTTTTCGGTCGATTTCCGCTGCAATTATCTGAATTATTTTGGCGGATTTTCCCATATACACGTAGGATCTTACACACGCATGCGCGTTTTTTCATAGCGTAAAGGGGAGAAAATGGTTTAAAAAGTAAACCAAAGGTCCTATTGCGGTAATGCTTTTTTTTAATTTAAAGTTTTTTTTCTCAACATTCACGTCAATAAATTAAATATTTTTCCTCTATATACAACTTAAAATATGTAATATTTGAAAATTAAAAAAATGTGCATGCATTTAATTCTTATTAAACAATTTTTCCTCATACTGCGCTAAAAGTGACAGTTCCTCTCCTATAGGTTATAATCCATTCTCCACTTTATGCCATAAAAAACCCCCGCAAGCGCGTGTGTGTATGTTAGTGTGCTGCGCGCGCGCGTGTGTGTATGTTTGTGTACTGCGCGTGCGTGTGTGTGTATCTGTGCGTGCTGTATGCGTATATACACGTAGGATCTTACAAAAAAATCATATTCGCTGTTGAAACAGATAAAAAGTTATTTTATACATGTACAAACATTTATATACATAAGTATAATCTCATGTAAATCGATTAAATTCAATGCAGCTCCAGAAAGTTGTATACAATTATATTTTATGGACATTAACTCTTTAATTCCGTTTAATGCTGAAATCGTAAGCAAACACTATCCTTGTATTGAGCTTTTAAATTAATATACACACTTATATATACAAAATATGAATACATTATGTAGTACTGCATATAACAGAAAACATGAAATTTTCTTGTGTTTGTATGGCACTTATGAAAATTTAATTAACATGACGTGAAAGTTGAGGCAATAACACATAAAATTAAAAAAAAAAGCATTGACGTAGGACCTTTGGTTGCCGAGAAATTCAATTTACATCTAAAAAACGTAATTTTCGGGTATTTGCATTGCACTCATGTAAATTTCATTCTCACGACGTGAAAGTTGAGGAAAAAACACATAAAATAAAAAAAAAAGCATTACCGTAGAACCTTTGGTTGCCGAGAAAATCAATTTGCATCTAAGGTTCACGAAAGCCGCAGCGGCGGTCCCCCCCACCACCGCGCCGCCCGGCCGGAGCAGTCGCGCGGCCGCGCGCGCTGATCTCGCATCCGTTCATCGGTCCTTGTATAAGAATTAAGTCCATTACAACTATTAAGAAAAATGCTATCATCTAGAGCATCATTTGAACAAGCATTGTGTGAAAATTCATTAAAAAATATTAAATAGTTTCGGTGTAATCGTCGGTTGAAAAAAATTTCGTATCTCGGCTCCTATTGGTCGGATCTTGACGATTTTTTTACGAAAATTCATGGTTTTTTAAGTACTTTAAAATGCATTTTACCGCGTTTCTCTAACTTAAAAATTGGCGAAAATAAAAACTATTTATTGCTAAAAATGTTGTTAAATATTAATTTTAAGAAAATTCCTTTTTAGCATTTATTAAGTACGTCAAAAGCTATCGATTAAGCGCAGTTGGATCCGTTTATCGTTCCATGGGCAAATTTGAAATGAATTTGAAATTTTCGGGTAGATAATTTTGCAATAGGACGCCATTTTGAGATATACGGATCGGGCAACGATTTTTAGATTGTTTGTACTAAAAGTCATCATTGAGAGCTTATCCGGCGAAAAAGATCTTTTTTTTGAAAAAACTGTGGCAATGTGAAAATTTGGAAAAAGTTTTTTTTTTGTTTAACAATTTAGCGATGAAAAAAGTTAATTTTGCATTCGGGAATACATGTGTCTGATTGGAAATTCAATTCTAAACAACTTTCCTCTCTACCTTTTTTTGCATAAAATGCGTTACAAAAACGTTATTCGCGGAAAACTAAAAAAAAGTGCTTTTTTGAAGTTTATTTTGCAATAATAACAATGTTCCCGATCAGGTCCGAAGTCGAGAATTTAGGGTTACTTTCAGCAGGTTACCACAAACAAATTTTGACTGTCAAAAAATCTTTTGCAGAAAGTGCACGATATCCCACTATTGAACTCCCTGACTCCCTGACTATTTGCTTGCCGCATGGTTCTGATGGAACCGTACAATCAATTCTGATGAATCAAAGTGACAAATCTTCCTTATGAGTCTGGTCTCAGACTAAGTGGAACAGATTCCTGAAAAACACAAAACTAATATAATTAATTAAACATATATTGACAATATTAATAATTATAGTGAATGTTACATATGTAAACATACGTAACATTGACTTTGAACTTATTTTTGCCAATTCTGCTCCACTCAGTTTGTGACCGTACTCATAAGGAAGGTTTTCCACTTTGGTTCATCCGGATTGATGTTACGGTTCCTTCAGAAAGCTGTGGCAAGTACATGAAAACCATGAAAAAACTAAATTTGAGTAAAAGGCATTTAAAGTTTGTAATGTAAATCATACAAATGAACTCAGCTATACTTACAGAAACTATGTGGCATACCTATGCGCCTATACGGTATGCGCATATCATGCTGTGTGATAATAGCATTTAGAAGCTGGAAATAAAATAAAAATTATCGTTAGCTATTCATAATCAAGTTATGTTTATGAATTACAATTACATGCAATACTTACCATTATTAAATACACTTCAAGTTGTTAAAAAGTATGCAAAATAATACTCCAGACAGTCAATATAAACTCCCATCTTGCTGGATTGGACCCGTATAACTAAAAGCAAAAAATAAACCAACAAAGGAAAAGGTCAATATGAACACAATTATTACTAATTAGTTTCCAATACTTATCTGAAAAATTTTTGTATTCTGCATAAGCTCTTGCACTTTTACAACACCACTGAGGTTATAAGCATTGTTACAGCAGCTAGCAGACTAACTGCACTGATCTAGTGTCTTGGATGAAAAACAGCTGTTTGGCTGATTTCTGCTGCTTTACAGAAAATTCTACTATACCGATCAAACAGTAATCTTCATTCTCGATCGGACGCTGTGAGGTACAACCTGTTCGAGTGGCAAATTCAAATTTGTTGAATGCCTTTACTTTAACACATTGAGTTTATTAACATAAAATCACACATAGAAAAATTAATTTTACCGATTTTATTTATTTTACGGATTTTATTTATTTTACGGAAATAAATTCATAACTCATGAGAAAAAAACGGTTTGTAAAACGGTTTTTAAGTCGTATTTTTAGTAAGATTTCTCATGAAATAACTCTGTAAAAAGTATGGTAGAACAATCCTTTTCACAAGTTTGGCCTAATTAAAATATTTAAAAATCACGATTTTTCAAAAATTTACTTGAAACAGATTTATCAGTTTTTTGTCGATATCTTCAAGGCAAATTTTTTTAGCAAAAAACGGCTTTCAGGACCATATTCTACGGACTATTAACTGTGAAAAAAGTGAATAAAAAAAAATTAATATTTTCAAAATTTTAACACTGTCATAACCCCTTGAGCATTTAAATGTTATTTTAAGCATTTTTTTGTAAATTTTCAAAAATTCATAGCTCCTAAGGGAAGCGTTTTTCGTTGAAAATGCATATAATACTTTTTCGAGAAAATTTTCTATAATTTATACATGTTTTCTAGACAAATTTGAATTTTCAGAATATTATTTTTAATAATATGAAATAGCTCAAAAAAAATGCGATTGCTCAAAAATCACTTTTTTTACAAAACGAAAGAAAGTCATCATCAAAAAGTAACCGAGCGAGCAAGGTATTTTTTCGCTAGTTCGTATTATTTTTACTATCGAAAATCTATATCTTACACCATTGTTCCGGGCAAACGTGAGCGGATCCGGGGTTTGCGCATGCATCAGTGGATAGGCGTCTCAGCGCCGTGATAGAGACTGCGTAGGCCTTGTGCGTACAACGGGTAAAGACCGTTGTAGCGCATTTTAAACATGCGAGTGCAACGTCTAAAGAGACGTTGCAGCCGTATCTCTCTTAAATGGCACTTTTCCTCTCCAACGGCTGACAACAGCCGGTAATAGGAGTTGGACGCGGGGCGAAGGGAAAGCCACGAATTCCTTTCGCGGACGCTTGGCCACGAGACGTGCAGTCCTGATGGCTGCCTATGGTTACATAGGAGCAGATGTGTCAAAGCTCCGGTCCGGCCCTCGTGCTTAGGAGCATTTTTAATAGTTTAGTTTAAAAACATTGACTGACGACGATTTATGATAGGTAATAAATAAGGCTTAGCTTGTATAAGCACTGTTTTGGCGTGGGTTTTCTCCTCAAGAGGTTTTCCCCTCGTCGCGGATGTAAATCTGAGCAAATGCAGAACAGTGTAGGTTTTTTTTGTAAAGACTGCTACGACTGTGAAGTTCACGCGCGGACGTAAGAAAAAAAAAGGGTCTTCTGGCGCGTAGTTTATGTTACTGCGCGGCGCTCGGCGCAGGATCGGGTCTCGGGTGGCGCGCGCGTGCGCGACATCTGGTTCGGCTTAACCGCGCGGAGCGTCGAGTGCGCGGCGACTTCGACGTGCGGGTCGATTTACGACTTCGCGATGCGGCGAGCGTATACCGAGAAGAAAATGCATATACGACGGAAAAACAAAGACCCGAGGGGGGACACTTTTCGGGGGCTCGAAGACGGCGATCAGCATCGTCTCGTGAACTTCACGGAGCAGTTTCGAAGCAGACACGGTACCGTTCAGATCGTGCGTATGCCAAGAGATTTCTCACAATATATCATCAATTTTAGCCGATTTCTAAATTCTTTTCATTTTAGCTTAATTCCCGTATTTCCTTTAATTTTGATTACATTCATATTCAATTTCCTTCATTTTTATTTAGCTGCAATTTTGTTAAAATTCAATAAAGCCAATTTCGTTATTTTTCAACCCTGATCGCGATACTGCTCAGGAGAGCAGCCCACAACCATACTTGATATTTTATTTTCTGAAGGAAATTTTAAAGTAGCAAAAACATGACCTGTCGCCACATATGAAGCAAAATCATCATTTTGACGATAAATTGCCACTGCTGATTACCCTGATTGTGTGCTGCATTAGTAAAAAATTCTAAACTTGTAGATACCAATTGTCATTTATATTAGCTTTTGTATTAGTGCTCACAGCGAATAACTGTTTCCAGTTATTACTTTTGTGAATGTGACGCAACGTGGACCTATTTCTAAAACTAAGGTAGTATACAAACAAAATCAACAGTTTGTTTATATCATTAATTTTTTAATGTATAATTTCGTTAATAAAGAATAAGAACTGTACTTTAAAGTTTTGTTAAAATTTTTTGAAAAATGTTGCTTCTTAATAATTAATAGCACATGCATACTATGCAAATGAAAGCTATGCAAATAAGCTCGTCAATTGATTTATAATCTCATAACGTTTCTAAGCTATCATTTCATTATAAGGCATCTTTACATTTCACTTCTTTTCAGTATAAAGTATTCTTAAATTTTTTTAGAGATCACATTTTTTAATATGAATAATAATAATAGAAAAAATGAAAGTTTGTAATATATAATCTTGATTTTGATAGAAGAACAGCTATTTTTCCTGTAAATTATAATTACGGTAACCATCAAACTCATCCAATTTTTTAATTTTTTCTTCAAAAGCTTTTATGGCGGGGGGAGGGTTCCCTTCTTTTTAATCTCAGATATTCTTGAATTTTTTAGGAATTACTTTTTTATGATTTTGTATTCATATATTTTATGTTTTATCTGTAAACATATTTTTTTGTTTGACAAGTGATATAAAATAGCAATGATTACAGTATTTCACTGTTGCACGGATTAGATAGCCACCAATGATCCATCACTAACCATACAAGACAAAAGTGCTTAGATCAAATAAATATAATGAATTATGTAAATTCAAGACATTCAAGACAGTTACCCTGCGTCTCAGCATCATCTATCAATATGCAAAGATTAAAATCCAAACATTTAGGTATCCAAAAGAACGGTTGGAACGAAAATCAGCAGATGTGATCTAACTAATCAGCGTCTGCTGATGAGCTACTGATTTTCGTTCCAATCGTTCTTTTCGATACTTGAATATTTTAATTTCAAACTTTGCATACTGATTAATGATGTCGAGACGCAGAGCAACTATCTTTTGAATTTCGTATTTCGTTATATTTATGAAGATTCAAATACTTTTCTATCGTACGGTTAGTGATGGGTCAATAGTGGCTATTGGATCCCCTTAAGCGATCTCTGCTATAAAATTGAAGCCCCCGATGGTAGCGTAATATCTGCCGACGCCAAGAAGAACCATAAGGTTAGAGAACAAATAATTTTAGCCGTCGAGCCCGAAGTTTATGCGTACATAGAAAACGCGAAATCTGCTAAAGAGGGTTGGGATTCACTCTCCAAAACTTTTTTTACAAGAGCTTAACAAGAAAGATAAATTTACTTTTGGAAATTTACTTTTGAAAATTGCAACTGTATGGAGGATTATATCACCCTATTCTGACTGCAGCACAAAAGCTGAGTGGTATTGGAACGAAATTACTGGAGGATCTAGTGGGAGCATTACTTCTTGCTAGACTAGCTTCATCGTACAAACCTATTATCATGGCACTCAGCAACTCTGGGAAAATATATTACAGCCGACCTCGTTAACACGAAGTTTCTGGAGGAATCTGAAAATTCTGATAAGATATCTGAATTTCAAATCCAAGGCCTGCATTTGTAGATGCCTTTTGCGCATTTCTTAGTTATGAATCCCTCCAATAGACGGCGCTCGGTATCTAAGCAATCGATGTCTCGTCGACTAAATGGTAATAATGTTCGCTGCTTTGCTAACCAGCGCGCAGCACCGATACGAGATCAGTTAGTGTTATTGCTGGAAGAGGAGGTCAAGTTGTTTTGGAAACAATAAATGCAAGATAAATGATGGAAGGGTCAAACATGTGATTGAAGAAAAATTAAATTCACGGAACGTTTATCTAGTCACCACGGAACCGAATCCTCATTGAGAGATCTCACCTGACCTGAACGTCACGTTCAAAACTACCATCCTCCCCCCAGGATATGGAATTGTAGTATCATAAATTGGGCTGTAACCTAAACACACATATCTCAAATAGTTAGGTCAAGTTGCTGTAGGTATAGGAAGCCACGAACAAAGACTGCTTCAATACGAAATTTGTATCACTAGCAAACTTACTCAGCAAAATTTTCAACCAAACTCTAAAAAAGCATCTGAAATTATGGAACTTGTACATAGTGATGTATGTCAAATGGAAGATGAGTCAATTGGTAAAGTGAAATACTTGTGATCTTTCTGGACGACTGCTAAAGGAAAATTTTCGTTTACCTTCTAAGCCACAAAGATCAAGTACCCAATGCTGTGAGAAAATTTATCAGATTCTCTGAAAAGCAGACTGGTAAGAAGATGATGGTTCTGAAGTCTGGTAACGGACGAGAATGTGTTAACTCTACATTGGATGAACTTAGCGTAACATTAAATCTCTACACCATACTAGCCGCAACAAAATATAAGAGCAGAAAGAATTAATCGAACTCTACTGGAGAAAACAAGGTACACACTGGCCGAGTTTTAGCTGCATGGTGAGACAGTGAATCCGTAAAAGACGGTGTCAAAAAATATGAGTTTTTTAAAATGTGATCTCCATAAACATACACGCTAACTCTCATTTACGCAGTGAATACCGTGAATCTGTAAATGATGGATTCGTTCACTGGATTTTCCGGTGATGGCGCACATAGATTGGTGATCACTCGCAAATCGAATGACCCACAAATATACAAGGGGATACGGATCGGAGTTTCCTAAACTAACATCATTTTCAACAGTACTGAGTGCCACTGTCTATTAAGGATTAGCTGTTTCTCCGTGTGAGCAGTACATTTTGGGCATGCTATCAACTGTCATTGTCGTCTGCATGCTGACCAACAGAAGTCTTAAAAAATGTTTGAGTCGACCCACGTTTGAACTTAAGGGGACCAACCACCTTTACAATCTGAAATTAAAAAAAAATGTTCAAATAATTATCAAATTGTATAGTTAATTATAATTTAATTGAAACTTTTTCCATCTAATAGTATGTATCAAATACTATAAAAATTAATTTTTATTTAGCTAGTTTGAGCCAGACACACATTCATGTCAGCGTAGACACTGTTCGATGACTTTTGTCACTGTCGTAGGATTCTAAGGGTACGCTTGAATGAAATGAGTCCAAAATTTTTTTACAAGTTTGTTATAGCATTAGTTTTCGTATGAATGTAGGGATTTTGATTTGAATGAATAGAACGTTTAGAAAAAAAAAAGTGTCAAAATATTTAAAAAAAAATGATTTTACAATAATTTTGACACATTTTTTTTCTAAACGTTCTATTCATTCAAATCAAAATCCCTACATTCATACGAAAACTAATGCTATAACAAACTTGTAAAAAAATTTTGGACTCATTTCATTCAAGCGTACCCTTAGAATCCTACGGACAGTGACAAAAGTCATCGAACAGTGTCTACGCTGACATGAATGTGTGTCTGGCTCAAACTAGCTAAATAAAAATTAATTTTTATAGTATTTGATACATACTATTAGATGGAAAAAGTTTCAATTAAATTATAATTAACTATACAATTTGATAATTATTTGAACATTTTTTTTAATTTCAAATTGTAAAGGTGGTTGGTCCCCTTAAGAGTGTTTGGATGCAAGGCCTGGGCCTATATTCTACGTTATTTAAAGAAAAAGTTATCTCCAACGGCCAAGTAAGCCATCATGCTGGGCTACTGTCAAGACCAAAAAGAATATCGCGTGTGGAGTGAAGAAGAATTAAAAGTATTTACTGCCAGCAACGTAAAGTTTGATGAAGTGTATAAAATGAAACCTTTGACAATAAAGTCAGTATTATTGCCAGTCGAACAAGGTAACTCCTGAGATAACTAAGAAGAAAACTTACCTGAAAGCAGAATATCGTATCTGAGGCTCAAGAAGAACCAGTGGACATTGAGGATGCACCAACCAATGACGAGAACTCACCAACGATAATAAGATTAGATCCATCGATCGGAAGAGGAAACATGAATCTGCTAAAGAAATCAAATCTAAATCTAGGAAGCTTAGAAAGGACGAAGAGACTTTTTTTACCTATAACTTAAGGCTGATGATCTAAGCAGCTTCGATCATTAGCCTCCGAGCCAGTTACAAGATCAGCCTCCCAGAAGAAGCATTTGAGCGATGATCAGAGTTTGATGAGGAATCCAATGACCACTCCTTGTAACGTGGTGGATTTATTCCGACTTACTTCGACTTTCCACGCATGATGCATGTGATCAAGCAATCGTTTCGGGGGCCGTATTTAAATAAGATATTAGACGCCCGGTCCGTCGATGTTCACCTACAGCTGCTCAGCAGTCGACGATGATTTTTCTCTCGGTTGTGAAGTCGCGAAAAGGGGATATAGAAACGCATGCAAATTCTTTCGATTTTTAGGTGACTGGCCACTTTACTCCCGGCATGCGGACTGGCTTTGTCTGTTGAGTGGCAAACTTGGCACATTTACTTGTAGAATGTTAAGTTTTACCTGTCTAAATTCTGGTACTGCTCTTCCTCTCATTCCGATGAGGTCTCGTCCCCTGACAATCGCCCGAGAAAACCGCTACTTTACTGCGAATGGTTCGGAGACCAACGGAGGGAAGTGTCGCTTGTTGAATTGCGAGTACTGCCTCTCTTTCCAAGGCAATGGCTGCTGACGTATTGACTAACTGTTGGCTTAGCCCGCTTCGTCTCTGGTCTATAACGTCTCTATCTATCTTATTCGCATACATTTCCCCTAGATCTGACCAATCATACCCCTTTTATTAGTTAGTCAAACGGTAGTGTCATAGCTTGTACAACAGAGAAAAACGGAACGATCGAAGCGTCTGCATGACTTAGTGATCTATTCTACCATTGTTGAAGTAGGAAAACCGCAGAATTTTAGAAGAGCTATGTCAAGCCCGCAAGCAGAACAATGTAAAGTAACCATGGATAGTGAGTATGACTCGATCGTCAAGAACGATGTATGGACGCTATGTAACTTGCCCCTAGGACAGCCAGTAGTAGATAGCAGATAGGTATTCAACAAGCAAAAAGAAGCCGATGGTTCTACCCGCCACAAGGCCAGATTGGAAGCTGAAGGCTACTCGCAAGGAAGGGCACAAACTATGACAAAACAAACAAACTACGACAGGATATAAAAAACTAAATGGTCAGATTCACTTCGCTGAGGATTCTATTTGCATATTCTGCAAGAGAAAGTCTGGAAATGTATCATCTAGATTTCAAAACTGCCTTCCTTTACGGAGATATGGAAGAAACCGTTTGCACGCCGCAACCCTACGGGTTTATATCCAAGGACGAAGAACATAAGGTATGCAAGCTCTAAAAGTCAATTTATGGCCTAAAACAAGGAAGCAAAAATTGAAATATCAAGTTAAATCATACTTCTAAGAATTTAAATTTATGTAAATCTGATTGTGATGCTTGTGTATACACTTACTTTAACAAGCGTAAATGTATTATTGCAACTGTTTTCGTGGATGATCTCATAGTTTTCTCCAACAGCATCGACTTGGTCAACACCCTTAACGGATTATGACAGGGTTAAATCCTGAAAAAAGACATAAATAGATTAGAGCCTGTAAAATATGTATGTGTATATACATACACACACATATATATACCTAATTTTTTATATATATATATATAGTATAATTTTTAGAACATTGATATATATATATATATATATCAATGTTCTAAGAATTATACTTTTTCTTTTAAATATAAGTGTTACATACTACTTTTATACATAAAAATATGCATTTAATGTATTCAATATTGCTTAACAATTACAACAATTTACTTATAGACGGAGAGATGAGCAGCTCATGGCTCAAACGTTAGTGTGAGTGCTGATTTTTACTGAATATGATCCTTGAGTGCAGTTAAGTACAAAATGATAATGGCCTGCTTAAAAATTTCCTCTAGGATACGGGGATGGTCGATTGAACAGGTGCGTTTTTCATGCCAAATCCAAATTGAGTGTTAGAAATAATAATTAGGAAAATCGCTTGTATTTCGTCTCAGGAAACACGTAATAACATTAGCTGCCATTTTGTTAATTCTTATCATGCTGGCAGACGATGCAAAAGTTGGAAAAATTTATAAAAATTTTAAATAATTATGACGTACATGCAAACTTAATATTTCGAATATTTACCCATATAGCACCCAACACTCTGGGAATATTGCTGGAATGTTGCTTTGGTAAATAAAGTAGGATAAGTTATGTTGCGCGAAAGGTTACGTAACCAGCAGGCCACGGTCAGGCAACATTGCTGCGAAGGGAAATGTCTGTTTTAACATTACGTCGATTCGATCGATATTCCGTACCCATCCGTGGAAAGTAATGTTATAGTAATATTGTAGTAAGCTTATTCAACATTCCCAGAACATTAATATATTATAATTTTTTTTTTAATAAAAAATATCGGTTTTTTGTAATAATTCAGTAATATTGCAGGAGTATTGCAAAATGTTACCGCAACATTGCCGGAATATTGAAAAGTTGGCCGGTCCGAAATTGCTGGCCACGCGCTACATTCTAGTAATATTGTGGTAAGGTTACATAACCCTCCAAGAATATTAATATATTCTGGAAATTTTTTTTTGATTTTGGCTGAAAAATTTCATCCGAAAGCAATATTACAGTAATATTGCAGGAGTATTGCTAAATGCTACCGCAATATTGTCGGCATATTGAAAAGTGGGCCGGTCCGAAACTACTGGCCACGCACTACATTCTAGTAATATTGTGGTAAGGTTACATAACCCTCCAAGAATATTAATATATTCTGGAATTTTTTTTTTGAGTTTTGCAGAAAAATTTCATCCGAAGGCAATATTACAGTAATATTGCAGGAGTATTGCAAAATGCTACCGCAACATTGCTGGAATATTGAAAAGTTGGCCGGTCCGAAACTGTTGGTCACGCACTACATTCTAGTAATATTGTGGTAAGGTTACATAACCCTCCAAGAATATTAATATGTTCTGGAAATTTTTTTTTGATTTTGGCAGAAAAATTTCATCCGAAAGCAATATTACAGTAATATTGCAGGAATATTGCTAAATGCTACCGCAACATTGCCGGCATCTTGAAAAGTTGGCCGGTCCGAAACTGCTGGTCATGCACTACATTCTAGTAATATTTCTAAACATTTCAACAATATCTCACAATACTACTGTAATACTATTTAGGGAACCATTTTTCTGATATAGTATATTAAAATATATTATAATATTAATATTATATATAAATATATACAACAAAAATTGTATTATAGTATTTTTCCCGTAAGTAATTTTCTATGATGATTGAAAAAAGATTCCAGAAAATAATATATACTATAAAATTATACAATAACATAATAAAGATCGCAGCGAACACTTTTTAAATAGTTAATTAAACTTCTTATAATATATAGAATTCTTATCGCAATATTATTTGTCTTCTGAAAAAGAGAAAAGCAAAATTTCGAAAAATATGATGATTACTACAATTTTACTACAATACAATAGGGAGAAGCTTTCCAGTAGAAGACAATTTTCAACTACTTTATTAACATTCTCATAACAGTTTACTATATTATTTTCTGAAACCGAGAAGAAACAGGTTCCAGAAAAATCATGGTTCTAGAAAAATTAGGCAATCTTACCTGAACGCGCTACTATGCGCAGCACCCACTTATAATACGAAGAGTTATCGCGGAACGACTAAGAAATCAAGTTAGCAGTGGGTCTCTCTCTCTCTCTTTCTCTAAGGCTCGTGATCCCCAGTGAAATATGTGGCAAACGCCTGCTCGTAGTTACTTTATATGACCTGCTGAACCATCCCAAACGCCTCTTGGGCTCCTAGTTTGGGGTGACTGTCTCTACTAGATCTCGAGGTCTTTCAAAACGATCCGGTTCACCTAGTCCTCGGATCGGATTAAGGGACTGTGAGCCACATTAATTGTATACTTCGAATGCCCTTCCTGAGCGTTGCGGTAGTGTGAAGTGCGTATGCCCTCCGGTGAGCTGGGGTGGTCTAAAAAATATTGGCAACTTCGCTATCGACGATAGCGAAAGAAATGCTTACAACAGACCACAAAGCCTATTGTCAACGGGATGCCAACAGCACAGCCATCATTCGATATTGTTCTGCCCACGCGGATTCCGGTACAGCTACCGATGATCGTCAACCGCACACGACGATGTCCTGTCGTTCTCTCCAACGTCTTTGCGGCTGTACGACGCACTTTTACGTTAAAAATCCTACCGCGATAGAGAACGCATAAGCAAATACGATCATATTAAACATTTGTCTCCCGACTCGGACGAAATCATAGATGATGCATCTGTATTACGTGAGACTAGGCGTTTATGTATTATGCACGCACCATATTGAGTGTCTCTCGCCAAGATCTCTGGAGATTTCGGGTCTCGCGGCATTATGTGATCCTCGACGATTAACAGTCGTACGGCGCTTGAATCAGGCTACGACCAGCTGACTCGTGTGTTTCTGTAACGAAACCACTAGCCGGTTAAACCTTTTTAGACCACTCTCGTTATCTTCCTCCCCTTCCGAAAAATATAACAATATTAATAAAGTATTAACACATTATTACCATAAAGATTACACAGATATTAATACCATATCGTATGACCTATTAATCTCTGAAAACCAATTAAAGAAATATACAAAATACGTTATGATACTGATAAGGTTCTGGAAACATACTACAAAATTACAACAATTTAATTGAGGGTAAGATTTTTCGCCTAAAGCAACTTCAAAGTCTTCTAATAACACTTTGCAATCTTATTCAAATATTATTGCATTATTCCATAGAGAAAGAAGATCTTCTATGAAATCCAAACAGTATAATTTAGCTATATATCATTATTGTAATTATCCTGTTTGCAAGCCTACAAGCGATTATAATTAGGGCGAAAATTCTACACATAGGCTAATTTTAAAAATTTTTTGTCATATTCTGCTAACATTTGATAAGTGCCGAATGGCGCGGACTGTCCTGATCCTGTGTTGATACTCCTCGTGGAGTAATAGCTATTATTTTTGCATTAAAATCGTCTTAGGCCGCTGCACTCGTGCAATCATGCAATTGCTACTCGCCTTACCAGAGAATCGATATGTATTAATATGTACAGGGCATTAATATTAGACATTAATATGTACAGGGGTGGGCAGAGAAATAATTATACATGATTTACTTTACAAGAAAAAGAGAAGCGTTCATTTTATCCAATTGCAAGAATTTCAGTCATTACCGTGGTAGAATAGCCAACTTACTTATTCGGCTTATTCTAATAATTCTTATTAATATATTACATAAGATAGAAATTATTCTGGGAAAATCGAAAAGAAATTCAGCTATATATTATAGTTCAACTATATATTATGATTCTATAAACGTTATGCAAGTTTACCACAATGTAATTAGGGGTAAAGCTCTTCACATCAGCCAAAATTAAAATACCCTGGCGATAAAAATTTCGCAACTTTATTACAATATTATTAAAATATTTCACAGAATAGAAATTTTAATATGAAAACCCAAAAAAACATTCTAGAATAAGCTATTAATCTTACAGAATTGCGAAACATAATAATAATATTATTACAATATAATCACAACCACCAGATGTTTCGAATCGAATAACTTTGAAATATTCTAGTAATGTTATCGTAGCAATTTGTAATAATACTGCAATATTACTGCAATATTAATATTCTTGGAGGGTTATGTAACCTTACCATAATATTACTAGAATGTAGTGCGTGGCCAGCAGTTTCGGACCGGCCAACTTTTCAATATGCCGGCAATGTTGCGGTAGCATTTTGCAATACTCCTGCAATATTACTGTAATATTACCTTCGGATGAAATTTTTCTGCCAAAATCAAAAAAAATTTCCAGAATATATTAATATTCTTCGAGGGTTATGTAACCTTACCACAATATTACTAGAATGTAGTGCGTGGCTAGCAGTTTCGAACCGGCCAACTTTTCAATATTCCGGCAATGTTGCGGTAGCATTTTACAATACTCCTGCAATATTACTGTGATATTGCCTTCGGATGAAATTTTTCTGCGAAAATCAAAAATAAGTTTCAAGAATATATTAATATTCTTGGAGGGTTATGTAACCTTACCATAATATTACTAGAATGTAGTGCGTGGCCAGCAGTTTCGGACCGGCCAACTTTTCAATATGCCGGCAATGTTGCGGTAACATTTTGCAATACTCCTGCAATATTATTGTACTATTGCCTTCGGATGAAATTTTTCTGCAAAACTCAAAAAAAATTTCCAGAATATATTAATATTCTTCGAGGGTTATGTAACCTTACCACAATATTACTAGAATGTAGTTTGTGGCCAGCAGTTTCGGACCGGCCAATTTTTCAATACACCGGCAATGTTGCGGTAGGATTTTGCAATACTCCTGCAATATTACTGTAATATTGCCTTCGGATGAAATTTTTCTGCCAAAATCAAAAAAAAATTTCCAGAATATATTAATATTCTTCGAGGATTATGTAACCTTACCACAATATTACTAGAATGTAGTGCGTGGCCAGCAGTTTCGGACCGGCCAACTTTTCAATATTCCGGCAATGTTGCGGTAGCATTTTGCAATACTCCTGCAATATTACTGAATTATTACAAAAAACCGATATTTTTTATTAAAAAAAAAAAAAATTATAATATATTAATGTTCTGGGAATGTTGAATAAGCTTACAACAATATTACTATAACATTACTTTCCACGCATGTGTACGGAATATAGATCGAATCGACGTAATGTTAAAACGGACATTTCCCTTCGCAGCAATGTTGCCTGACCGTGGCCTGCTGGTTACGTAACCCTCCCGCAACATAACTTATCCTACTTTACTTACCAAAGCAACATTCCAGCAATATTCCCAGAGTGTTGGGTGCTATATGGGTATGTATGTGACAATCTAAGTATAAAATAGCAGACCAATAAATTGTGATTAAAGTCGTGAAAGCCGGCTGTGAAGTCGCGGCAGACGAAGGTTAATTAGTAGAGACGTTGTTAGTTACAAAGACAGTAACACGAATTAGACTATGCAGTTACATGAAGGACAGGCCATAGCCTAATTTTATTAAAATTCTTGTTCGAAAATATTATTAACAACTTTTTTATAAACATTTAAGTGTTGAAAAATAATTTTTTTTTAGTTTTTTGTTAATAACTCGAAAACTAATAAACTAATTTAAATGGCGTTAACAGAAAAGTTGTAGACAATTAAATTCTAAACAAATTGAGCTTTTGAATGACTCGATTGAATCGTTTCGTTCCGATTAAATTTGAAATAATAAGGAAATTTTGCTTTTTTTTAAAATTCGTAATTTCGACGTTGATTTTAATCTTTGATGATCGGCTCTTCGTCAACTCGCATTCATATATGTATACTTACATGTGCACATGAGGCAGACGCAATTGGTCATTTAGTTTCGGAGCAATTAAAGTTTAAACTATTAAGTTCAATTTCTTGCAGACGGTCTAGACACGTTTGTAATAGGCCGATTTAGATTTGTCGAACGGATTTAAAAAGTAGAACTATAATACAAAAAACCGTATATCATCATTTTTCATGAAAGTGCTCTTAAATCGATGAAAAATGCAAATATAGTTTTAAAGAAATCCTACTGAAGAAAGCGTAGGCGTAACCATCGGCAGCAGCTTCGACTTTTCTTCCGTGGTGAAAAAATAGCGGGCGTGACGGTCAGCACGAGCCCCAATCTTTCTCCGTGTAAAAAAAAGGTCGGAAGAAGGGGCTACCGTCTGTCCCTCAATTTTTTTTCCCTATGACTTTTCCTATGCTGGATTTTCTCTCCTTATACCTAGTGTACGCGATAAATCGTGTGATGTGACTATGAGAAAAGATCTAAAACTATATCTAAAAGTTTATGATTTTGTTTGTCAACCGGGTTATTGCAGATTTTAAAAGCGAATATTAGTCAGAAATTTCACGTAGATATAAGTGATTTACACGAAGTGAATAAGAGTACATAAATTTTAGTTTGGGACGCAGTAATCTCGCAGAATCTCAAAAGCGCGAGCAAGAAGATTTGCGCAGGTATACAGAGACAAAACCGGAGTATAGAATAAGTCTGCATCAAATGTTTAATAGATTATTAATATATATATATATATATATAATATATATTAATACATGAGATACATTATTTAAAGTGATGGAGAAAAAGTCCCTAGCGCTTCACTGTACTGTACTAATCATACCGTGTATAAGAAGTACACCCGGTATAAGAAGAGAAAATCCAACATAAGAAAAGTCATAGGGAAAAAAATTGAGGGACAGACGGTAGCCCCTTCTTCCGACCAATTTTTTCTGCACGGAGAAAGGTTGAAGCTCGTGCTGACCGTTACGCCCGCTATTTTTTCACCATAGAAGAAAAGTCGAAGCTGCAGCCGATGGTTACGCCTACGCTTTCTTCACTAGAATTTTTTTGAAACTATATTTGCGTTTTTCATCGATTTAAGAGCACTTTCATGAAAAATGATGATACACGTTTTTTTGTATTATATTTCTACTTTTTAAATCCGTTCGACAAATCTAAATCAGCCTATTACAAACGTGTTCAGACAGTCTGCAAGATATTGAACTTAATAGTTTAAACTTTAATTGCTCCGAAACTAAATGACCAATTGCGTCTGCCTCATGTGCACATGTAAGTATACATATATGAATACGAGTTGACGAAGAGCCGATCATCAAAGGTTAAAATCAACGTCGAAATTACGAATTTTAAAAAAAAGCAAAATTTCCTTATTATTTCAAATTTAATCGGAACGAAACGATTCAATCGAGTCATTCGAAAGCTCAGTTTATTTAGAATTTAATTGTCTACAACTTTTCTGTTAACGCCATTTAAATTAGTTTATTAGTTTTCGAGTTATTAACAAAAAACTAAAAAAAAATTATTTTTCAACACTTAAATGTTTATAAAAAAGTTGTTAATTATATTTTCGACCAAGAATTTTAATAAAATTAGGCTATGGCCTGTCCTTCATGTAACTGCATAGTCTAATTCGTGTTACTGTCTTTGTAACTAACAATGTCTCTACTAATTAACCTTCGCCTGCCGCGACTTCACAGCCGGCTTTCACGACTTTAATCACAATTTATTGGTCTGCTATTTTATACTTAGATTGTCACATACATAAATATTCGAAATATTAAGTTTGCATGTACGTCACAATTATTTAAAATTTTTATAAATTTTTCTAACTTTTGCATCGTCTTCCAGCATGATAAGAATTAACAAAATGGCAGCTAATGTTATTACGTGTTTCCTGAGACGAAATACAAGCGATTTTCGTAATTATTATTTCTAACACTCAATTTGGATTTGGCATGAAAAACGCACCTGTTCAATCGACCATCCCCGTATCCTAGAGAAAATTTTTAAGCAGGCCTTTATTATTTTGTACTTAACTGCACTCGAGGATCATATTCAGCAAAAATCAGCACTCACACTAACGTTTGAGCCATGTACGTGTATTTTTAATCCTCATCTCTTAGACTATTAGCAAAAATCATGATTTTCACTATTTTTGTCTAGGGTCCGCAGCTTTTTGGAGGAACCGGTCTATCTATTCAGCTGAACCAACGTGGAAAATCTTATTTATTAGTATGGCCATAAACTAAGTGGAACAAATTCCTAAAAAACATTAAATTCAAATAATTAATTATACTTATATTTTCAATATTAGTAATTATAATGAATATTAAGTATGATATACATAACATTCACATGTCACTCAGCTTTTCCAATTCTGCTCTACACAGTTTGTGATAAAACATATCCCAAAGGTGACTCGAAAATTTCAGCCAGATTAGTCCACCGCTTGCTCAGAAAACCTGCGGACCGTAAACGGAAATCATAAAATTACAGAAGTTGAGAAAAAGACATTTGAAGTTTATGATGTAAATGATATGGATAAACTTAGCTATACTTACAGAAGCTATCTATCATATCTTGATTTGATTTTGGTATTCAAATATACATGTAATAAGGTATATTTCATAGTACGCGCACATCATACTGTTTGATAATAGCATTTAGAAGCCGGAAATAAAATAGAAATTATAGTTACCAATCGATAGTCCAGGTTTGTTAATGATTACAATTATTTGCACTAAGTACCATTCTTAAATACACTTTGAGTTATTTGAAATACATTTTGACTTGTTCCCGACCCGACTCTGCGCAAGAAGGCACAACAGAGTTGGGTGGCAAATTCGAATTTGTTGAATGCCTTTACTTTAAAACATTGAGTTTAATAATAACATAAAATCACACATAGAAAAATTAATATTTTACGAAAATAAATTAATAACTCCTGAGAAAAAAACTGTCTCTTAAACGGTTTTCTTATAAAACTACTCAGATTTCTTATAAAACTACTGTATAAGAAGCATCATAGAACAATTTATTCTACAAGTTTAGTCTAGTTAAAAAATCTCGATTTTTCGAAAATTTACTCAACAAATTTACTAGTATCTTCGAAGGAAATTGTTTTAGCACAAAATTCGGCTTTCAGCGACATATTCTACGGACTATTAACCGTGAAAAAAGTGAATAAAAAAACATGGATATTTTCATAATTTTAAATCTGTCATAACCCCTTAAGACTGGTCTATAGAAGATCTGTAAACTCAAGGATTTGGGTTCTTTGAAAAAATATTTGGGCTATTTAAAAAGGTATTTGCGCATCAATGTACACCGCAATAAGGAGAAAGGGACCATCGAACTAAATGAACTAGACTACATAGAGCACCCTTTAACAAGTTTTGCAATGGAATATTGCAGACCGACAAGTAATCCCATCCAGCAGCACACAGCGTCCAGTGGAAGCATGCCGTCAGTTCCAGATAAATTGAATCATAACTCAGCGGATATCCCTTATCAGAGACTTTGTTCCTCAAAGCAGCAACATCCACTTGAACTGTGGTTTTGAGATTTCTAGTATCCTCCTCAGTAGTCGAGTGTCTCTGTGTAAACGAAGGATTCTTATCAAGTGCTTGCAGTCGCTCATCCATGCAATCTATTTTTATAGCAAACCTCGAGTCCATTTCACGAGTCATTGATCCCAAATCTTGAAGTGACCTTGTAAATGAGTCCAGATCAGGTGTTGTGATTGAGATGACTGAAAGGCTGGTATACGTGGATGAGTACCAGCCGGATAAGAGTAATCGACGGTAAAGTAGTATTATCACAAAGTTGTAAGGAAGAATCTCCTTCCATCTTCATTGTTGACTTAGTAAACCTACTTGTGGTGCTACATGTTGATATCGTAGCACTTATCTTTGTAGATGTTGGAGTTGAGGCAGCTTTTGTTTTACACTCCTTAATGCAAAATGCACATGTATTAGCTATATTATCCTCCTCTATACAAAAAATAGTAATAATGCAACAAATATTGTCTTAATATTCATCATACAATTCGGACTACTTCGGCTTGTAAGTTTGGATGATTTTCTAACACTAATGGCAATTGACGTACAAGTACAGACGGCTTGCCATGGAATACCATATTTTTATGCACTAAAGGTTGTTAAAAGTGCAGAACTAAACTAAAATTCTAGAGTAGACCAACGTGAGAATTTGAATTTCGGCGGTAAATCGTAAATAAGTTACCGACCAACGATAACTCAGTCGAACAGATGATAAGTTATCGACTGAGTAACGCAGGTGTTGTAAATTATTTTATTAGTCTTTAGATGGTATACGCGGCCAGTGTAAAAATAAGAAGCATAAGTTTTACCTCGAGATCCTAATAGTAAATAACAGGAGGCAGAAAGATAGCAGCAGGTATATCACAGCAGGAGCAAAAATAAAGCAAAATCGAAACCAAAACACATCAGCCAAAAGTGAGAGGTAAATAGCCTTGGAAATAACAGAAAAATATCCAAAGAAAAGAAATGCAACCTCGAGCAAAAATTATATAGTGCTGAAGTTGCAAATTAACGTTCATCAACCTGCAATAGAAACGTCTGTAGATAGTTTTGCGACAGAGAAATATACAAGTTGCTGTACCCACGTAATATCAGTGAGAAATTGATTGATTGACTGATTGATTATTTCGACGGCTGAAAGGAAGATCCTGCTGATTCAGAAATTATTTGGAGAATACGTCAACTCATAAATTATTTGGGAAACCATACCGCATGTTTGGGGTGTAAACCAGACATCTCGACCATAGTTACCGGTCATCTTGACCAAAGCCCAAAAATTAGCCATTCTCCGAAGTTCATTAGCAGTGGTGGGTAAGTATACATACATATTACTAAGTATTTATTACGTGGTAGCGTAAATCGTATTTATTACAGTAAATGCTATCAGTATCAGTAACTTCCTGGAAGTGATAACGGCTGCCACGACTCAGGGTCGTGCCAGATCAGGCACTCAGGCCAAGCTCATTAAGAATCCTAAGGACATCCTACCAAGCCATCCTAGCCTTCTATCGATAGCCCTCATTGCGTTCCAATATGCTCAAAGTTAAACAATATCGTATTAATGTTATTGAACATTGTACTAACACGTAGGGAATATTGCTGTGAACTAGGATTTCCGTTTCTGCACTGTGGACGATAAGTTCATAATTTCTTTTCCACGAACATTGCAATATTGGTACAATATTGTTACATAGTTGTATACATGTAAATATGACATTTGCCTATTTTTTGAGTAATCGCCCAATATTGAGGCAATATAATAATAACATAGTTAATTTAAACTACGCCATAATTTTACAATATTTCAAAAGACACTGCAGTAATATTGCGGTAAGGTTGCACAACCTTCTTAGAGTATATTGTAGAATTTTTTTTCGATTTTCATTTTATTCCCATTCCACAATATATTAAGTACTAAGAAGGTTGCACAACCTTACCGCAATATTACTAAAATATAATTAGGAGCAAGATTTTTGCATCGGCCAATTTTCAAATAAGCTGTGTCTGTTCTGAAAACATTTTGAAACCGTATCACAATGTTGCTACAGTAATTCCGTAAGAAAAACATTTTTCTATGAAAATCACAGAAAAAGTTCTGCATTATATTATAATTCTGAGAAGGTTATGCAATCTTATTGCGACATTACTACAATATGTACTGTGAATATTCTGATAACATGATAAAGCACTATCACAATATTGCTGCAGTATTTCTTGAGTAAAAAATTTTTCGTTGAAAACCGGAAAAAAAGTTGTACATTATAATATTATGACCCTAAGAAGGTTTTGCAATCTTACCGCAATATTACTAAAATATATTTTAGGGTAAGATTTTTAGCTCGGTTAAATTTGAAATGATCCATTAATTTTCTGATAATATTTTGCAATATTGTCACAATATTGCTACAATATTTCATCAATAAGTAAGTTTTTCTATAAAAACCGAAAAGGAAGTTGTACCTTATATTATAATTTTAAGAAAGTTATGCAATCTTACCGCAATATTACTACAATATAATCAGTGATTGACTACGTCATGCGGTCAATATAACCGGTCACCAAAAATCAGCTGAAATGTGCAGAACGTAGCACCATTTCACAGTTTTTCAAAGTTTCCATTAATGGTGGATGTACAATATTTTTTTAGGTTTTCATACAAAAATTTTATTCTTAGCGCAATACTGCAGCAATATTGTCGTAGGGCTTCAAATTTTTTTCAGAACATTTGAAAATAAGCCGAAACAAAAATCTTGCTCCTAATTATATTAGAGTAATATTGCGTTAAGAATGCATAACCTTCATAGAATCACAATACAAGTTTTTTTCGATTTTAATCGAAAAAATTTTTTCTTGACAAAATACTGCAGCAATATTATGATGAGATTTTAAAATATTGTTAGAACATTTACAGCTTATTGGAAAATTGGTTAACGCAAAAATCTTACTCCTAATTATATTTATAGCATTGTCTGACCGTAGTTCGCACCTATATCACGCTTATCAGTGACCTAAGTAGTCCATTACGGCATCGTGCTAATCGCCCTCGCTACGCTCGTGCGGTTATACACGTCGTGCCATAAAGAATTACTTCAGCCACTTGTATCGTAATGTACTGTATAGTAATATTGCGGTCAGGTTATACAAACCTCTTAGCGCCTAATATATTATGGGAAGCGAATAAAATGAAAATCGTAAAAAAGTTGTGCAACCTTATCGCAATATTAGTGTCATTTGCAATATTATATTATGCCGTATTATGCAATACAGTGTCATTTGCAATATTATAAAATTATAGCATAGTTTAAATTAACTGTGTTGTTATTATTATGTCTCAATATTGAGCCATTACTCAAAAAAAATAGGCAATTGTCGTATTTATATTTATACAACTATGTAACAACATTGTACCAATATTGCAATATTCGTGGGAGTGAAATTATAAATTTATCGTCCACAATGCAGAAACGGAAATCCGAGTTCACAGCAATAGTCGCTACATGTTAGTATAACATTCAATAACATTAGTACAATATTGTTTAACTTTGAAAATCTTATAACGCAACCTTGATACAATATTCCTACATTATTGAATGCGATATGGGTATCTCTATTGAAAATAATTAGGTGGTATCATGATTTGGTTATGGTGAAACTATCAGGTAATTGTAATATTACCTTATGATTTTTTTGACTCAGATTACCATATGGCAAAAAAAGTAGTAAAACCATTTAGTGACCTTTACATAGAAAACTAAAATGAAGATCTGTATTATTATAATAAATCTATACAAATTATTAAAATTTTTTAGAATTAAAAATCCAAATAGGAGTAAAAACTCTCCAAGCACCCAATCCCTGTAACCCACATAATTAGATCATCTCCCATTAGCATTCTTACGTGAACAATATACGTATACTTTATACATTTTAAAAACTTTTTCACCGTATATTTCTGCATATAAATAAAAAATCAGCATAAAATCTAGCACAGCATCCTACATCTCTGATTATTATATAAAAAATTATATTATTTATTTATTTTATAAAAAATTATATTACTTATTTATTTTTTATAAGCTAGGTCGCTCGCTTCGCTCGCGATCTAAATACATGTTATACCGAAAGTAACTAGCATTCACACCTTGCTGATCACATTTCTAGATCATTTCTCATTATTTACGTACAGTACCTTTCTAAAAAAATTTCTCACAGCATCCGATCCCTCAGGACCATCCCTACTAATAAAACTCACTTCAGAATCTAGTGAGATTTCAGGTGATTTTCAAGCGAGAATCATTCCAAAATCTCAAGTAATTCTCAACTGATTCTCAAGCGATTATCAAATAATTTAATTTCTTAAAAGAATTAAAATTAAAATTTCTATTTTCAATTTTTTGTTCAATTTTGAAAGCCTTAAATGATAATTATTTCAAAATTGATCTATCCCTCTGATTAATTTACACTCAGAAAACTATCCTCCTGTAACAACGCAAATCCGCCTGTCGTACCAATTATCAATTTTTTGAGTGTATCGATCTTTCAGTCTTGGTAATATTCAGGTTTGAAAGTCCTATAACATTGCAGAAAATAGTGTTAGTGAGAAGAGTCTGAGGGGTACCTTCGATAACGGTACAATATTGTAAATTACATATTCTACATTTTTGAGGTACCGAGAATCCGAAGACAGGATCGAGCAGGCCAGAGAATTAGATGGACTATAAAGAAGACGGAGCAAAGGAGAAGAGAGCGCGCACCAATATATATACATACACATACACTGTGGCGCTGCTGCGCCAGTGCCCGTATACATATATAGATATAGCAGTAGTAACGAGTATCAGTGCGAGAGAGAAAGGGAGGAATGGAGAGCCAATGAGCGAGAGGCAATGAGATGTGCGCGAGCCATCAAAAGCCGCAGAACTAGAAAGTTCGCGTATGCTGAGTCGCGAGAAAATGGCGATTCGTGGGGAGACGCCTGAGGACGATACACGCGTTGAGAGTTGCGAGCTGTAAAGTTCATGTATTCAGAGAAGTGGAGTTGAAGAAGACGGACCAAACGATTGGACGAGTTGGCCGAGAGAACGAGCTGGCTGAGAGAGAGTTGTGACCGAGGTGGAGTTGCGAGCCGAGAACGGTGTAACGTCGAGACGATGAAAAGGGAAGTTATAGTGACTAATTGTGTGAGCACGAGTGTGCGTGAGGGGTAGAGAGAAAGAGAGAGAGAGAGAGAGAGAGAGAGAGAGAGAGAGAAGTGCGTTGCAGGTAAATTGCATGATGTTCAGGCGGTTAAGTTCCAAGACACGAAGTGTTTTTGTCCCAGGCACGTGGGTTTGTGGGAGCACCGAAGGGAGGAACTGCATGTTTTAAAAGAGTATCTTTGAGCAGATTAGGGTGATTTTACTAATTGAACATAATAGAGTAAAAGTTGAAAAGTGAGTATTTATTTCAGAAAGACCTCCCTCGCAAACCCGAGCGAGCGAGACAGAAGTAAGCGAACCTCCTCCGAGATTACCGGGATCAAGCGGAGACGTTCTTACAAATAATACGACAAGAACACCATTTCGTCACGAAACACCTCGTCACGTAGCATATATATATGTATGTGTATATATATATATGGGTGATTCGAAATGAAATCGATAAAAATTAATTTTTACCTACCCAAAAATATAGGGATGTTGTTCTATATAATTATAAATATATTTAGTGGCACAATATATGTTTAGAAAGGTCGTGTATACAATAAAATATAATAAAATTATAATTTGGATTATATAAAAAAAAATTATAGCAGTGGTAAAAGCAATAGTAGCGAGTTTGCAATTAAGGTTTACGAAAAACTGTAAATATTAATTAACTGTCATACGTTTCGATAACTTCTGATACAAATAAGAATCTTATATAAATTAAAAATGTTTTTCTGAAATTTTATGTTATCATTTTTATATCATCTATTCTAAATATAAATAAATGTAGTTGGTTATCATAAATTTTGTTAAAATACTTAAGGTATGTTTACAAATGTCTAATAATCTAGTGCATTGAAAGGACAAATCTATTTAAAAATATATTTTTTTTCCAAAGAAAACTTTGGCAATTTAAATTTTTATTTCTCCAATAACTTTTGTAGTCTCATTTATTTCGTAATAAAATAAAATTTCTTCACTATAGTATACATAAAATAAAAGTGTCTCTCTTATCATAATGCAACTATTGAAGTAGTATACCCCGTACTATGGCCCGTCAAAACAAACCCCAACCACTGCACCCAGATCGGTGGGGGAATTCGTATTGACGCGTCATAGCCCGGGATGGGAGGGGGGCTGTGCACATCGTGTAATTGGGGAGGGGGGGCATACCTTTAATTGGGGGGGGAGACCCATGGGTGGGGGTGGTGTTCAGTGGGGGAAAGGGGTAGGGAGGGGAAAGTCAGAGAAATGAGAAGTACTTTTTTACTTTAATTTTTACGTAATAACGATTATGAATGTGAAAAGGAGGTGGATTATGGATTTACAGGTGAATAAAATACACAGTTTGATTAATTTTCCAACCTCTTATTGAGCATAGTTATTAAGTTGTACATACATAATGAAGCAGGTTCAAACAACAAGTTTTCAATTACAATTTTTTCAAGCTCGGAAGAGTATTGATGATATTTTTTACAATAGCTATCAACGTTTACCTTGAATGTAGCAAGTACTCTGTCATCGATTAAATTAACAAATTTTTTCACAATTCTCAGCGTGTAACTTACTAAACGAGATTCCACCATATAATCTTTACTTTTATTTATAATAAAATCTGCAATATTTTTCACTACCTATTACTTCAAAACACCATATACGTAAATAAATACATTTATAAATATAATTTGTTAAACACACAATTGTTGATTCGTCCTGTGTAATGGATCCTTGAAATCTTCTTGGTGTCTTGGGCTGATTGGGTAGTATATCCTGATTCATTACGATGATTCTGCCATGATTATCGTTTGCAAATTTAAGTTTCCAACCAGAAACATTAACTATAACGTTCTTTCGGTAGTCAACTTCTCCTGCAAAGTATTTTAAGATGTCTGAGAAATTATCCTTGAATTCCATCCAGCTGTCTTCTGAGAATACCTTTGAAGTTGCTACTTAATAATTTTACTACTGGTTTATAGTCTTCGTCCTCTAAAGAATCGTATTCCATGCCTACGATAATTTTGGTTGAATATGTATTATACAATCCGTATAAAGCACAAAATAACGTTTGTTGCTGTGGATACAAAATCATTCTTGTAGCAACATCTTGACTATTCTCTGGACGACTGACAAAGTAGCACTGATCATGAATTCTTAATGTACAGCTTTGAATTACAATGATAATGGGGGGCCCCGAACAAGCCTCGAGGTAAGGGGTCGACAAAGTGTCCGAAGGCTGATTCAAATCTTCGTTTGACTCGGCACTTTACAGGTTACAATAATGACATTTTAGAAGGGCAGCAGCTTTGTAAACATCTGACAATGCAACCACCATTTGCTACGAAGACTCATCAGCTCTTTTCACGCATCGTACATATCGTCTGACAATGTTATCATTTTTTTGCAGATTGTCAGAGAAATTATTGAGAAATTTATTGTAACCTAAACTATTACACATATAACGCAGAAACATAATACAATATTGACTGCATTATTTTGCGTTATTTCAATGAAGCTGTTTACAATTTTTTCGCAATCGATTGATATGGTCAGGTATGAACGGTGGTAGACCAAAACTATCGATATACATAACGACCCAATGCATACCCGATTTCGTGTAACCATCTGTATTGATGATAAAAGCAGCCGGTTTCGTCCAAACTCTCGGTATTTGATCGGCTGGGAATACAACGATAGTATGGGAGCGAATTTTCGTTAAATTTTTCAATATTTGAAGACTGTTCATTGTAATGACTACTTACAGCATTACATCTATCCTGAGACAATCATGATTTAAGTCATTACATATAGTGTAGTAGAACATAGTGACATCTATATATTAAATATTAACTACTAAAATCGACTATGACTTGACGAGATGCATTAATTTCTAAAATGTTTTCATACTCGGTGTATATAATGCAGTTGATTATTTCCGTTAACGGTTTGCTGAAGCGTACTTCCAACCGAATGCTACCATGTTTGATTCCAATAACTACTATCGTTCACCGATAAATCTGGGGCAGATCAAATGGAAAGAGACAATAGCCGTGTGGATAGGAATGGCGGTTATTTGATTATCCTCGTTTAGAAAATGTATATCTGTACCAGAGAATATAGTATGGTATGTATCTACGTATAGATTTCTTGTTGTAAAGTCGAGCTGCAATAGTTTTGTAGGTATCTGCACACCGTCAACGTACAAGTATAAAAAGTTTATATTAAAATGTTCGAAATTGAACGGATTGAGCATTCGGTCACCAGTAAAAGCTTTATTATTGACAAATCCAATGATGATTCTTTTCGGTAGTTGACCCAGTACAATGTTATCTAAAGTCTCACCATGTACACCTCTATGCATAGTTATTGCTATAACCTCCACTCTCGTTAGAGGATATTTAGCAGTTGTTTTTGAGTGATTGAGCATGTGCCAGCAATATTCCAGGACTGATTTTTACACGTCTAATAAGAAGATTTGCCTCTTCGGTATGTACGGTAAAAGTACCAGTAGAATCCATCAGGCAAAAATTATCTCGAGCTTTCACTAAATGTACTCTCACTTCAATACCATTGATTAGAAGTCTCTCTTGATTGAAGACATCTGTATGCAGATGACCAATCAGGTCAATAGGTTTATTATGAGCTAACAATATCCGTCTTTCCACAAGTCCTTCATTGGAATTTTCCGTATCGTTGATGTTTCCAGCGGTATCGTCACACCGTAGAACAGTCAAAACATATTCAATGTAAGCTCTGTACGTATAGGCATTGGTAGGCGGAGATACAGCTTTTGAATTGAATAGTACGTCTACTTGATTGAACAGAGAATGCATAAAATTACTGGCTGGTCCTACTCATGCTGTTAATGTTTTCAAAGCCTCTCGATTATCTGCATCCACACTTTCGTTACTTACAGTAGATTTTAAACTTACACAAAGGCTGAGCATGGTATGAGCCAAATAAATGTATTCATCACTATTGCCAGGGATTGCAAATTCTATCGATGAATCATCAGTTAAAGATGATATTGGTTTGTATTGAATCCAATGTGAACCCTCTATTGTCGTTTGAGTTGGCGCAATTTCAAATATTAACAGTTCTGACTTCAGACATTCACAAGAATGAGTGTGTAAAAAAACCATTTTTTTTAACTGTCAAAAATATCTCTAGTATTACTGCGTTTACGTCTTTTTCTTGTAGCCACCTTCCTCCTGCTCTTCTGGCTCTTCCTCGTCGTTTTCTTCTTCCTCCTCTTGTTCGTCTTATTGATGGTCTTTATTCTTATTCTATTACCATGGACTGTTGTAGGTGCAACAAGCGCTTGCAACTGAGAAGAATAACCGTAGCCTTACATTTTATATTCTGACCCCTCTATCAGTTTATCCAACTTTTCTTCAGCTTTTCTCTTGAGAATCTCATCAGATTATCTCACACGACTGCTAAATGACTCTTTCACAGGATTATTGCGCGTTGCAACGTCGGATATAATATTTATACCTGCAAGCATAGCTTGTTTTCCCACAGCCCTAGCACCCCGATTGATGAGTGGAAGGACTCGACGAAATATATCGGCTAAGAATGAACCAATGCCGTGACCTCTTTGATAGGGTGATCCAATATAAATATGTCCAACACCTTCCATGTAGGGATTTCTATCCCCTCCACTATCTCCACGATAACCATTACCAATTTGATAGCAACAATCTGTCCAAATTCATAGCTTATATCTATTTCTACCATCTGAAACGAGTTCAATAAAAATGGTATATACATAGGTAGAGAAAAACTTTTAATTCTTGTATTTCCATATTCGTAATTATCGGTGCTCAGCGATACTGCTCGTAAAAGTCGGGACCGTATATCACTTGTCACATACAGTTGACAGAGGTCACTATAAATCATTAACATTTTTGGTAATGCATTAGAAAGTGGAGCAGGTTTAGTACCCTCTATTAAACTTTGATTTTCATAAAAAAAAACAATCTGTTTCTGCCCTCCAACATCACGTTCAAAACCGAGAATTTTTTGTATTTACTCTGACAGAGAAACCTAATGAGTAAACTTAGAGCAAATAGTCATTGCACATGTTTTTTTATTGTTGTATAGCCGCCACTTCCAAATGATCCTTCATACATTCTAAGTTATTTATTTCGGCGACAAGTGGAAAAATGTCTTTGTAATAACCAGGCCTAATCAGCAATTCGGTTATTGTTATTCTATCTTCTTCTCGTCTTAATCTGTTTGTCTTGAGCATCGAATGGGGCGTTCGTTTCACGGAAATTTTTCTTTTCTCTTCATCGGGTTTCACATGTTGAAACATCAGCGAAATTTGAACCTCTGTGAGTGCAACTACCCATGAACCCTGTAATCTGATCTGTTGTGGCCATTGTGTTCATAGTGCGTTATAGTGTTTTCTGCGAAATATTTCATGCTGCTATTACTAGGTAAATAATGTAAAATTGATCCTTCATTTCTACGAAAGCTGATTAGCATTTATCCAAGAATTGAACGTCTCTGGTTAAACTTTCCAACCAATAAAATAATCCTTCGAGCGTCCCTTACCTTTGGTATGCAACACTTTTTCTATTTCAAAAGATGCTATAGTTAGATCCTTTTGTACTCTACTGAACTCCTCAGCATAAAAATATCCATCTATAATTTCGCCAGATAAATCTTGCAATTGGTAGACAGGTGGGTAACGCGTTAC
This sequence comes from Philotrypesis tridentata, assembly GCA_018906965.1. Classification (NCBI taxonomy): domain Eukaryota; kingdom Metazoa; phylum Arthropoda; class Insecta; order Hymenoptera; family Pteromalidae; genus Philotrypesis; species Philotrypesis tridentata. Next base: position 87,793 of record JACCIB010000450.1, on the reverse strand, counting down.
GGAAACTTGTATAATTTTAAATGTTTCCAACATCCAAACGCTCCAGTATCCCTTCTCAAAGATGTTTCGTACTCAACTGAATCGTACCATATATCCAACCGTGGTTTAAGAAGATTGTATATAGTCACAGATGTCGGCGTCATTTTGGTTGCAGAGTGTTTGCTATAATTGTATGATTTAACTATATTCTGCAATACATCGATGTATCTTCGTGTATTTTTATGAGTAAAATATCGCCAAACCCGCTCTCCAATGGTTCGTATTAGTCTTTCATCTATAGCTGCTTTTGTATCAGGACTACGTGCCTGATTTTCTACTTCTTCTTCATGTTTTTCTTTTACTTCTGTGCCGAGGACTCGGGTGTTTTGCTTTGATTCCAATTCAAACGTCTCTATGCTGTGATATCAGAATTACTTACACTTACTTACACTACTTTTCTCTTCTTTTTTTATTAGTAATTTGATCACCTGGTCTTATACTTGTGTCATTCTCACCACCAGTGTCTGAAAGACTATTGATGTCATTTCGAGAGTTGTTTATACCGCTGATACCTGGAATCCCACGACGTGGTGTTCGAAATCCTTTACCAAAGCCATCTGGTGTAGAATTTTGAAGAGGTACAGCAGTGCTAACTATAATACCTTTTGGGGTACTTCCAACTATACTGTTCCAGACATGATTATTTGTGTTAACAGTCATATTTTTCCAGACACACTCATTCTCGATGTCTTCACGAGGTATAAATAATTCATAAAGAGCCAAAGCAAATTGCTCGTAACCGTGAGGCGGTGTTCCTTGTCTTATCCTTATAGCATCATTTATCAAATCAATCATATTGGCTTCACCCAAGCGAACACCTCCTATTGTACCTACACCATTTGCATCCCAGCCAATCTTACCGCTTACTCGTAATTTCGTAGCATGCGTCCAGCTTTAGCTCGGAACTTTACGGATACACTTTCAACGATGCTCGCATTAATCCGATCTTCTTCCTTGATGCGACGTATTTCGTTGTCATATTCGTAATCAGTATTAGACTTGCTTTCATTTTTTATACCTTCATCATCATCATCTTTCTCCTTTTTTACCGTTTCGTGGTTATCAACATTCGCCTTATAATGGAGATATCGTTGGAGTACGACACGTTTTCTTGACCATTTTTCTTGATCGTTTGTACAAGTAGTTGAATTCGATATATTACTCATTTCAGCATCTAGTCCACTCATGACAGTCCCAGGTGTTTGAACAGTATTTAATATAGAAGCACCATTATCTGTACCGTCTTTTGCAAGCACATTCTAAACACGTTCAACATTCTCGTGGGGTACAAGCACGATTTTCCTTCCGTATTCCATATTTACTTCTTTAGAATGCTAGCTAGCAATGTACCAATGATAGGTGCTAATAATGCTGGCAAAATACCACCACGCTGTATAATAATTTGTTTCTTTTCGGATAAATTAACAGATGGTTCAGCTAGTTTTCGTAAAATCTCTGCATGTCATCGTAGTCGTGACTTTTGAGTGTTTTCTAGGGGTACATTACCAATCAAAATATTCAATGCACAATCACAAATATAACGTACCAATTTTGAGTTAGCAGATTGAATAAGTGCTTTTAGTTGTTTATTATTTAAATGATATATAGCCTTTAAAATTATAGCTTCCTTGCGGGTAAAAACATCTGTTTGATTGCTTAGCCATCACAGGATGCGACTGGAAGAAGGCTCGACGTGTCACCACTTTTTATCTTCTTATTTCGAGACACATAGACGCAATATAACTCGTCATCCGAAAAGATGCAAGTCCGAAATTTGCAATTGTCAGGCGTATTTTGTTTTAAATCCAGCAAAAGGTAGCCATAAGGTCTCGAAGTAGCATATATATATAAAGTATTGATAGGTAGAAAATGTCAAAAAATAATAGCGTGTGAATAAGTATGATAAAAGCTTGGAAAAATTTTAATTCATGATGTATCTAAATGTACATTTATTCAAAATATTAATTTAAGACATTTTTTAATTTTTTTACAAGGATTGGTGTAATTATGTTATTCATTTTCGCAATCCTTAACTTAAAACGTTCACGGTCACGCACTATTTGCTGCCACTCCCCACGACGAGCAGTTTAATGAGCATAAAAGCATGTACATAACAAATGAATTATTCATTTTTCTGTTAAAAGTACACGTTTTTCCATGTTTTTATACATTAATTTTAAGCCGTAGTAAACTCAAGTGCACTATTTCCTTTATAATGTAAAAATAACTTTAAGTTATTCATTGCACATATTATCAAATAATTTTTAATCTTTGACGATAGCAGCGCATACCCGAGAAGGGAGTAAAATTTGAAATTCGTTGTCCAGTTCAGCCACGATCTTCTATCCAAAACGGATCTTTGCCACTCTTAACACTGTTACCATGTACGCTCAGTCGATCTCCAATTCGGTCAGCTTCTTTGTCGGGGGAAATTCACTATTCGTAATTTTATTGAGAGCCGATAGATCCATCTAAACATAAAGAGAATGAGGTATTTTTATTTTTTACACTAGTGAAAACCATTTAAATAATAGATAATATATACCTTTTATGTAGACGAACGAAATTTCTTCGAAAGCAACAACTTTTCTGTTTAAAATAACGAGGTAGAGTAATATTTCAAACGAATGTTCTCGGTCAATTATAAAAGGAGTATCCAACCATTCGTCCGTTACTCATCACCACCAGAAGTAGGCCATGATCAGATCACCAGTATACAGAACTTGTCAGAAAGATTATTGGAGGAGGGAGAGGAGAAAGATGGAATTCGAGGATCTGGTAGGCGTAGCGTATTGTTCACCCAATCAGATCCTTTTTCACAGGTCAGCGTTGCTATTGCCAGTGTCATCAGTGCTAAAATAACGCGTAGTCATCTCAAACTTTGAATCAGTTTATAACAGAGAGGATGAGGGTTCAAAAATTGGCTTATCTTGCTGTTATTAAAGGTACTTTATTATAGAGATAGTATCCACCGCTTAGTCACTTTTGTAACCGTACGGGTAACTTTTGCACAAGCCTTCAAATCATCGTTTACTGTACACAGGTTTACATTTTTTAGTTTCATTTTGTGTTATTACATTGTGAAATGGTATTCTACGTATAGCGGAATTCGTTAACATTATTTCCGTATTATGCGAGGTAATCATTTGTCGAATAGAATCAAAATTGATTAATTGGCTATTTGTATAATTTAGACGGATCCCTTTTATCTTACACACACATTCTCCCTCTTCACCGTCTGCCTTTCTACATTTGTAGGCGTAAAACTTTGACCCATCCGACAAAAAGTTTGTTATATAGGCACCAGGATCCTTATCGGCTAGTTCATCGGTGAGGGTGTCCAAGGATGTTCCGAATGGTAACTCATACTCGTTATTTTCTCCATTCCTAACGTAAAACACTGAATCAGTATCATAGTATAAAGCTCGAGGGCCCAAAGCATGTAGATAATCAAATGATTTGAGGCGTGCTTGTGCTGTTGTAAAAGCAGCAAGGACAACATTTGTCATTGATGATGATAAGGAGGATGTTCGAGCTTCATCTCTATAACACCAATTGACGTAGAAGGTATTGTCATTAACTGGTAAAATACCGCTTACCTCAACTTCCGGACTGTTCAGTAAATTTATCAAAGTTTCTCGATTTTTTACAACCAAAGTTCTTGATAAATTCTCACGTTGACCAAACTTTCCCCACAGAGAATTAAGACAAAGTTTTTTCACAGATCGTTTCCCAGCATTTAGACATATATCATCTTTATCCAGCTTTATACCCTCTTCGAGCTCCTGTTCTTTAACGTACCGTTCTTTATCCTCCTCTGTAATACACTCGGGTGAATATCCCGACACTGTCACATTTTGTAAAAAAAATGCATTTATGTACTCAGCAAAAATACCAACATTTGTTCTTCTTGTACTTGTCATTTCATATTGCCAAATTTCATAAAGACGCTTAATAACATAACCCAATGCGACAGCTGTCTTTATCTCTTCTGACACCCATATTTCTCGTAATACACGCTCTTCAGAATCTTCATGAGGGCAATCATCTTGAATTAATTCCTCACAACATGTTCGACATAATAGAAATATCAATTTACCATGCATTTTCACTGGTAACACTGGGTGGTATAACTTTTGTGTTGGTAGTATTTACCGTTTACTGATGAAATATCGTTGTTTATACCCATCATTTACCTAGACTCCTCTTGACCAACATAAATTTTTGGATGTCCAATAGAATATTTTCCTCGTTTACAAATAAACGGGTACAATGAGCAGACATCAACATATCTGATTTTTTGCTGATATTGGCAATCCAACATTTTTACTGTACTACCTGTATGATCACCGAGAAACGCGTCTCGTGGATCAAGCGGTTTCTGTCTTATATTGACGACATTTTCTCGAACAAAATTACGAAGACTTTGAGTTTGTGCAATTTCATCACTGAACTGGCATTCCCATTTCTTAAAAACGTTGCAATTGGAGGACTTCAGTTTATTACTAACTCCTATAATTCTTTCGTATCTATTATCCATGGATTCGTCGCTTTTCAATTTTATCTCTGTTTATTCTATAGCAGCGTGGACAACCATGCCAAAAACAACCATGAAATTGACGTACTATACCATTGTGGTTCTCATTTTCCCGCGGTTCACAGTATCGATCGATTACTATATTCTTATTCTGTTCCATCCATGCAGTGAATAGCAATTTCGGATTGATTATCCGTCATTCTATAGCCTCAAGGTGGTATTATGCTAATTTGATTTCGTTTAAAAAATTTCTTTCTAAACACACGCATACAAGAAGAGGCTATTGTTGTACATTGGACAAATGGTCTACGTTAAATTTTTTGCGAAATAAGAAATGTTTTGCGAAAAGCTAAGCATGCTAATCTCAAAATAGTTACATCTTGTTTGCAGTATTTCAGAATTTGATTCTTGAAATTAAATACGTAACCAGCTCTCACTTGTTCGTCCTACCATTTTATAAATTTGATTCGTTCGCTATTACTCATTGTATCTGGACTATAAGAATCAAGAGGAGATAGTAGTCCTTTGTAATCCTGGTTTTTTTCAGTGTTAAATAAATGAGGAAAAACACATTTCTCCATTTCTGGTAGACCGTAGGATTTCGGTAAATGGCTTAGAGGTATATGAAAATAGTTTAAACTGTCGATAAATTTTACATGTGAAGCTTTCATTAAAATTATTTTTGAGCCATTCATGGCAACCGATCGATTGTGAATTGTGGGCTATGCATAACACTTGCTAAAATCTTTCTTACAGTGTTAATGCAAGATCAACAAGCTGCTTTATAGGATCGTTATCGAACACATATTCACGAATACCACACATTTCGTATCTGATTGAAATATCTTCAACCACTATATAAGCTGTACATACTTGTTGAACAACAGGTAAATTGGGTACTTTTTTTTCTTCATCGCCTACCATCGAAAGAGTTTGCTGTATCTCAAAATCATATAGTACTGGTTTTGATCTATTTGGCTGTTTGATCGGTTGTACGTAACATAAATATCTAATAGGCGTTTGTTTTCTACAAATTGGACAGAATGATGTGCCAAATTCATGTTCTTTATTTTTTTTAATAAATTTAAAACAAGTCTTACAAAGTCTAATTTTACTACATACATTACTATTTTTACTATAACATTTTCATTCACATTTTTTGTATTTTCTGTCATTCTACAAGGTGGTGTTGTAAAGCATTTATAACATCTATTAGAACATCTGTGATCCTCAGCTCACCAATAGCTTTTATTACATGGTATACAGTAACCATCACTACCACAGACGCTAATGAGATTCAATATTGGTTCATAATGATTTCATACATTGATACATAGCACCATTAACTTCAGTAACATATCACATACCGTCATATATTGGTGGGTTGCCCTTTCCAAAGATTGAAAAATTATAAATCACGATGATTGTATCACGGGTAGCAAAGAACTCTTGAAATTTATGGATTTTAGCCATACCACATCCGTTATGTAGTACTTGAACATTAGTCAAATTCACTAACTCTATGGCAGCGCTTTTCTGTACTCTCCCGCATGTTTGGCGAATCTAATTCCAATACGTGTGAAGAGCGCCAGAACGTATCTGTCCTCTCACAACATAAGCATAACCAGCAGCTAAACTCCGTGGTAAACACAGATTGTCATCGTTGCTAATTGTCAATAAAGATTTCTTTTTGACTGACTCTAACGGTATAAACGTACACGACCACGACCGGTAATGTTTTGAACTATAGCACAATTAACACTTAGTCTCTGATTCACATTTATTTCGCACGCACTTTGCATATCACTTCTTAATAATTGCCAAAGATCTTCAACTAAAAAGTCTTTAATTAGTCTAAACGACGATCAGATCGGATCTTGATTAAACTGGGTTGAGTTGATGGTTGACGTTGATGTAAATTTTGTACACATTTTTCAAGCCATGTATAAGCATTTCTATTAGGAGGTGACTCCGGTATATATCCATTAATTTGTCTTCCCTCGTATCCAAACTATCTATAGAAACGGGTTGTTTTATTTTCTACTACATACTGCGATTGCGGTGTTCCTTCATCACTCTGTCAAATAATATAATAAAAAAAAAAATATAAATATAAATATAAATATAAATATAAATATAAATATTTAATATATCATATTTAATAAGATAATGAATTTAACAAAAATTAAAATAAATTTCTAATCTTATCTTCAGTTGTATCGGTATCACTACTGTTACTGGTAGAGCTGTTAGAGTTGTTACAAGAGCCGTTACTAGAGCTGCTACTAGAGCTGTTGGAACTGTCACTAGAGCTGGTGGAGATACTGCGTTTGCGTTTTCTGTATTTGTTATCCGTATTATGTTGATTTAACAAACGATAATTTGTGGTTGTGGAAGAAACTGCATCGGTACAATTTAGAGAATAGAAGGTTAAGTATAATTAAAGATCTAATGTGTAAAAAGTTCTGAATATCTTACCCAATAACGTACCGTTAGTTGTTGAAATTCCTGGTTGTTCATCATCATATTCCATTATTGCTTCATCATCTTTGCTGGTATCTTGATCATTTTCATTCCTTCATCTTCATCATCTAATTGATGTAGTTGTAGATTACATGCCATTATCGCAGCATCACCTTCATCATCCTTCATCATTTCATCCATCACTTGCGACGTACCAATAATTATTGCTGCGTTGTGTATATTCTTGCATGGCTAGCTCACTCACTCTTGGCCGGCTGACAGCTCCTGGAGCGGAGCCAGCGCTCGGTGGCGCTCGCAGGCGGTGCCTCTGACTGACCGCATGTGGAGCGCAGGACGTGACGCACCAGGTCATACCTGCGCAACCTGCCGGCGTTCGGGAGAGAGAGCGCGGCAGGAAGGGATATATTAGCGGCGCATGCGCGGTTACATGCATGTAGTCATGTGTAGAGGGGAGCGCGAGAGTATGCGAGCGTGAGTGAAGGAGAGAGAGGGAGTTGGCGCGCGCAATAGAGAGTGATAGAGAGAGAGAGAGAGAGAGAGAGAGAGAGAGTCGGTGCGCGCGGGAGAGAGAAAGTGTAGCGAGAGTGGGAGTCGAGCATGTGAGTGAGAGCTATAACCCTATATATAGCGGAGCGAAGCTGATAGCGTTTGGAACGCCTGGATAATTTAGGAATGCATGACTGTGGCATGTCGCGGTACAGTCAACTTTATGTTGACTAGGGAATGTATTGGCTAGGGATCTGTGGTAATTCGATGGGTGTAGTCCTATTGTGGTATAATTGCTAATAGAGAATTTTTGACATTGATTGATTGGTCGATATCGATAAAGGGGGCGCGGTTTTACATATCAGGGAAGGATGTAGAGGGGGATAATTGATTTGTTAGCCAATGATTAAATTAAGATTTGGAAAAGAGGGCGCTGGAGGGAAACACAGATAGAAGAATAAATTAGTGGTAGTTCTTAGTAGGCCAATAGAGGATTTCTTCTAGATCAAAGACCAATTAGGAAATTTGGAGGCCGGGACGACATTTCCGTGAAGAAGGAGGCCGGATGGGAAATTCGGTGTCCTTACTCGAACGGAGCGTCGGCCTCGGCCATTCCGATCCTGTTCTCAGAGGAGTCAAGTCGTTTTTCTTGGCAGTATCAAAGATTTTTCCCGTCATCTTGGTGTCATCCGCAGTTTCTTTTCCAAGGAGAATTTTCTGTTTGTGTTGAGGAGGAAGGAGAAATTGAGAGATTTTGTTGGAGGATATGTAGAGGAACCTTCCCTTAGCAATCATCATCTATCCAGGATATAGTTATATGGCCCATGAAATTATTTCCAGTTTATTTAGTATTGCCATAATTCTGTGTAATGAGGATCTGATAATATACTGGTGATTTCTTATATTAATTATTTGTGTTCAATATCTGTTCGACCTAATTACCATCACCTTCCCGCTTTCTACCATTTTCAGAATTCCATAAGCCGGAGAAAAGGAGTCAGCCGCGCAAAATAAATTACTTGTACACTAGCGGAAATTCTCGTGTTGGCGAGTTAAATTCCACGTTACACACTATAAAAATATATTTTTGAAAATACTCTCTAAAATATGATCCTAGTTATCAACAAATAATACTTACATTGTCGATGAAACATTCTTTATGCTAATGGATGTTCTTGATCATTGCATTGACACACAGCCCTCAAAGCAATCGCGAAAACTTCCGGATTACGGAATAAACCAACAGTGTACAAGTGATATGCTGTTGTTATTCTGCAGTGTAGTAGCAGAAAATGAAGTTTCCTGCATAAAACCTAAATTGTTCTCGTCTCGAAATTAGAAGCCCACACTGTCCCACAGATTGATTGAATGTACGGATCTAATAATAGCGCTATATGCAGCGCTCTCTTAATGTAAGATACGTATTTCATTGCTGGTCTTGTGCGATGAAGTAGTTTACGGCTGATGAGCATGAATCTCATAATTTGAGACGAACGTTTTATGATAGTAAGTCTAAAATGATCAACATTCAGAATTTTACGAATAAATACGTAATTCGGTAGAAGGAAGCGCTTCGATATTAAAATTTAAGTTTACTGATACTGTGATGAGTTCTGGCCAAACACATCACACCATGAACTTTCTATCGTGAAAGTTAAGCAGCATTAAGCAAGGTTCCTACTCGGATGGGTGACCGCAATGAAGTAAATCTCGTAAATTAGAAAAATTCTGTTTTTTACTTTTATCCAAATACTGATGGATAAATTGATACTAATCCACTGTCCAACGAATTTTCTAGAATATTTTTTGCAATATTAATAGTGATTATTTAATTGAAAATTTTGTGCATAATTTTGTACACAACGTTTTGCATACATTCTTACAGATTTCTACACAGGTGAAATGTATGTACAAGAAAGGTGCCAGCGGAAATGTACATATTTCTGCATAAATTTGTGCAGATATTTATTCTGAACGTGATACGTTTCAGTGCAGATATTCTTATACACTTATCTGCAGATAACTCTGCATATATACTTATTGAATTTCCTACATGATACTCTATATAATTCATTACAAAATTTTCTACATATTTTTTCCATTGTAAAGTGGCAAATTTGCCATGTTACAAGAGGTTCGGAGCGGCGGGGCAGAGCGTTTCGAGGTAGCGTGAATGATTATGGATGAATGACTAATGGCGTTTATATTTTCTATATTTACGCGAGAGACGGAGAGGGTAACAGCGAGCCGAGGAAAATACGGCGATAAGCCTCGAGCCCCGGAGACGACGAGGAGGAAGGAGACTCCGAGGAAGGAGCCTAATCAAAGCCGGCGGAACAGCAATCAGTGCAGTCTGGAATAGGATGCCTGTGACGGCCTAGTCCAACCGTAAGGCGAGAGTTCGCAGGTGCTAGGCTGAGTGAGGTCTGTCTACGTGAGGTCACGTGCACTAGATCCGCGCGATGACAGCTCACACGTGCTGATGTTTTGGGACAAAAACTGCAGCGTGTACGCGTTCTCTTCTAACAGGAGTAATTCAAGTTAAAGGCCTGACAAGAATTATTCCGGGAGTTAGTTGAGGGTTCCACGACGTTCTATAGCGGCGTTAATATAGTTTTAATAATTAATTAGCGGCGATATGGTAATGTTCTATACTCTAGACTGGCTGTTGTCTTTTCGAGCGTTCAAATCTCGCGGTTATCCGGCTCAATGAAGAAGCCTATGGGGATGCTTGTACGCATGCGCGGCGAGCGCGACGAAACGAACAGTCTTAGCGAGTTGTGGCGTACGATCGCGGGGCCGTCGGCCCGCGGCCAATCAAAGAGCTCGGCGTTCGGTGGCCCGGGAGTCGGAGAGCATAGACGCAAGCGCGAGGGAGCGAGCCGGCATTCTTCTGCCCTGGCTGCTCTGGACCGGACGCGATTTCAACTGCGCTTTTCCCGAGGGACTTTACTTTTCTTTTACCAGTGTTAATTCCGGACATCTCTGAAGGAAGTGAAGAGTTTCCTGGTTGCCTGCCTTCATCGAAGATAAGGTCAGTGGTTTATCTGTGTCAGACGCCTGTTGGTCTCTCCTCGTGTATTCTCGCGCGCGAATTACCTTATTAGACAATTTCTCGCATACGTACGGTTGCCTAGCGGTTTTCATCGGCTCTCTTATTTAAGTATTTAATTCGCGAGTGTTGCCAAGGGATATCTCGAAGAAAGTGTCGACGAGGTATCTCGTGTGTTAGGGAAAATCGTGTCGTGGATAGGTGGGCTCTGGACGCCGTAAGCCGTCGGACGCCGCCGTGCCAATGACTCCGACGTAGATTAGACGGATCGCGTCTCGGCTACGTATACTGGCGGCTTTTGAAGTATAGAGTTAGTGAGAGAAGTTGTAACTTGCCTTGCGAAGACTGAGATATTGTAACGGCTATCTGGTTACCTTGATGTAGAGTTAAGCGATTGCATGAATTGGTAGCATAAGTTTTATTTGAATAAAAACGATTATTTGGCCAAACGCGCGAATAATTCACTGCCCGAGCCACCTCTCTCCATTTCTATACGTGTTTGGGGCTGAGCTAGTCGGCAACCCCGCCTCGTATCCTCGGATGTAGAAGAAAAGAGTCGCGAGACTTTGACGCTCACGAGGAGCGTCTGGCGCCTACCGGGAATCTACGGGAGAGGGAATTCACGGAGCGAGGCCGGTGAGTAAATGCTAGTAATAAAGAGAAAAATCTAGCGTTACATCATAAAGGAGGTATAGAAGCATATTATCTGCACAAATTTTTAAAAAGAGATGTTTAATTAGGTTTATATAGTATTCGAAAAATCTACACAAATATTTATAGATTCTTCGACTGGGACTTTCTACCAATATCTATAGAATATTTGTACAGAGTATTCCATATATACGTGCACAGTTCCGTGCAGATTATTCTACAAATTTATCTATAGAGCAATCTGCACAGATACATGTAGAATTCCCTGCACAATCATCTGTATGTTTGCCTACATAATATTCTGCAGATTTCTTACTTGTTGTGAAGGGTTGCATTTTTTTCTTAATAAATAACTGTTGAACAAAGTGCTTGAGTTTAATTATTTTCTGTTTTGTTTATTCTAGCTACTTGTTATCTCACTCGTACAGTACTAGTTTTTGTCAATTATTTTTACAAGGCATGGTCATCACAAAGTTGTTGTTTTGAAGTCTTGAATCTCCCTACTAGTCTAATATTATACGCAAAGAAGGGGTCTAAGTTTGTCTGTATACAATCTTAATCTAACTTACAGAATACACGACTTCTCGTGGCAAGTATTCATCCTACCTAAGCTGTCAGTTCGAGTCACTCTCGCTAGATTTATTGCCTAGTCTTCAAATAATAGAATTCCAATCCGGTCTATAATCATTCTTTTCACTATTCAGCGAGACTACTCCACTTTCTAGGGTTGACCCCTCATAGCCGTATATGACAAGGTGATATATACGTTGGTTGAATGCTCCCCGCGTTTACTGGCTCAGCGAGACTACTGTACAGACTACTCGCACAATTACTCCGCAAAAAGCCAGGAGCAGCGCATCTCCGAGGCTTATAAAGCCTCAGATATGGTATACTCAATTCAGCTGCTAAAGGATATACGCGAACAATAACTACTTGCCACGCTACGTAATGTTTCCTCACTCTCCGGATCTTAATGTTGAATTAGTTATTATATGCGCTCAAATAGACAATTTACGATTGGAAAGTACGGTAGCATTAACAATGACCCTGTAAAAGATTACCCACAATTCGATGAGAATGAATAGTTTCCGGAACTTTATATCTCCGACCATGAATTTCGACTGTGGTCAACAGAGTATCAAACGCTGAACGACGCCAATTTCGTTGATGGTGATGTTATAGATGCATTCGAATGTATAAAAGAAAAATACTGTATAAATACCGTTGTAGTCCCTACACAGCAAACTCGTAATGTATTAGTAAAATTTTAGGAGACGGGAATTCCAAGTGATTGATTTATATTTCATCTCAAGAATGTAATGAATGGTATGTTTTAATGCCTTATACAGTTAATCAATACTAGCTAACGCTCGGTCGGTAATTTAACTTCCATTTACTTCAAACAGTATTGAAACAGTATTGAATACTTTAGAACACTATAAAACAACGTAAAATGCCATTGAAAAACTCTGAATTGCCGTTATCACAACGAAATCACATTAAAATACACTATAAAAACCTTATAGAAATCCCATAGATCATCAGATATTTTATATAAACAATTCCTTTCAAATTAAATACTTTTTACCAAAAAAAGTATAATACGTTTTTTTTTAAATTAAGTTAAATAGTAAATTTTACCGGTGGGGTAGAAATATTACCATTAAGGGGACCCAACACGTTTAGAATCTGAAACATAAAATTATAAAAAATTAGTATAAAATTAAATAATATGTTAGACAAACTTTTCATACTTATAGTATGTTCACTTACCTTCAATTTAAGCACTTGAAATCCAAGTTCGGACCTACCTATCCGGAGTGGCACTCCGCAGACTGTTTTTCACTGTGCGTAAGATTCCAGGTGACCATATCCTTCGATTGAACTCAAATTTTGTGAGTATGTTCCATGTAAGTGTAGTTTTCGTATGAACAGAGGAATTTTGATTTGAATACTTAGAAAAATTTTAATTACAAAAAAAGTTAATTTTTTTATTTTTAATTTTTTTTTTGCCACATTTTTATTTATTAAACAAATTTGAAGCTTTTAAATCAAAATCCCTCTGTTCATTCGAAAACTATGCTTACATAGAGCATACTCCAAAAATTTCAGCTCAATCGAAGCATATGGTCACCTGGAATCCTACGCACAGTGAGCTGAAATCATGAAAAACCAAAGTTGGAGAAAATTGACTTTAAAGTTCATTGATGCATATTGTAATATAAGTTAATTTATTGCTTACCCAATCTCTTGGAACTATTTTTCCATCGATCCTTGGTGGTAAACCATCACTTTCAGAATTTATATGGTATACTGAATGTATACCAATGTGTTGAGAACGCCTCTGAGAACCTGTAAACAAAAAATGATAAATTGTGAATTTTAACATTAGATTAATTTATTGTATTTAATACTAAAAAAATGCATGTTTATTCTTACCTAATTATTTTGTTGAAGTCTCCAACTTGATTTGATGGAAGAAAAATAGAATTCCAACTTAGCGTCATATCCAGTGAAAAAAATGAAATAAATTAATATTTCAAAAACCATAAAAATCAGCTAAAACAATATAGAGAAGAATACTCATCTTTTTTCGTAGTCCTTGCCAAGCCTTTGCTTTTGACTCCTTAATGGCAAATCCTTATAGCGATAAAATTCCTTTTTTCCTCCACGAGCCATCACCAAAAATGTTTAGTCCAAGAGCACCATCTTCAGTAGCGTCTCTTTCTTCTTGGACTACAGCTCGCATAAACTCTTTAGAAATACTTTCACACACTTCACTGAACTGCTGATTGATGAAATCATAAGCAGACTGAGCTATAGGCTTAGGGCAGTCCATTATGCCACAAAATGTCGAAAGTCCAGCATGTCCAACACCAAGAGCACGAGATGTAACTACAGCCCTTCGGTTCACTTCCCATGCACGATTACTTTCACCCACTTATTTGCTAGAATTGATGCTGGAGACTTCTCTGCATCGAAAACATGTCACTTCAATTTTAAATCCTAATCCAAACATTGTTGATTCAGAAAACTGCACTTCACTATGACACTGTTTGCAACACAACACATTTTGGAGTTCAGGAAATAGAATATTGATGTCAATAATTCTATTCTTGACTCCGCAGAGGCCTTCTGGTGCTGGAGTTTCAAGTTTTCTTGAAGATGTCGAAGGTCTTGGTTGTGCAGTTGAGTCTACTGCGTCACTGGGTCTAGTTTCTGTAAATGTTCTTGGTCACCTTTTACTTCTTCCACAGGAGTATTTCCTATCTAAATGAGTGTTAGGCAATCTGCCCTTGTTATCACTCATTGTTATAACTAACTAATCTAAACTAAAAGCTAAACGAACTAAAATTTCTTACAACTACTCCAACCTTTTCACTTTAAAAAATTAAAATATAAATAACTTTAGAAAAAAAGGTAAATAAACACTACTGAAAAAATGGTAAATAAACAAATAACTAAATTTAACTATGTTTGCACTGTGCAAAACATCTCACATTCAAGAACTTTCAAATATTTGAAAGCTGGTAAAACAGATTTGAAAGCACACTGATTCTAACCTTTATGTACTTTACAAAACAGGACTTCAGTCAGGAAGAAACGATGTATAAATGGTCGGTAAATGGGGAGTTCAAATATTTTCGTCACAGCGATCGTCACGTTTTGGTTATAGAATCGCCGCCTAGACTGTTGCGAAGAGTGCGCGTATTTGAATTTCAACTAATGACTATATAGTTTCATGAAACACAGAATGAAAAAAAAATCATCATTTATTGTTATAAAATAATTTACGAAATACGTATGTATGTTTAAGAGCGTATGTGTGTATGCGAGTGATATATATATATATATATATATATATATATATATATACACACACATACATATGGGTGGTTCTCTGACAAATCGAGCGGTCGATTTTTTGACCCTATCGAAAAAAATTTTTAAAATGTTCCTAAGAGACACACGAGTAGCCCTGAATTTTTTCAGATTTTTTGCATCAAGTATCTTCGAATTACAGAGGGTCAAAGTTGATGAAATCATGTTTTTTTGCTTTTTCTGGCTACTTTCATTAATTTATAGAGCCTCAGGGAAGCATTTTTCACTATAGAGATATATAACATTTTTTTCTGCAAATTTTCTAAACTATTCAAAAAAAATATTTTTGATGTCGTATATATATATTTTAAGAAAGTTATAAGTCATTTAAGCTTTAAAATCAAGTTTTAGGAAAGTTCGATCATCCGGATCATAACCAAAAAATTCATGAAGATACCTTATTTCAATTCAAAAAAGTCTGCGAAAGACCCAGAATGTCAGAGGCCTTGGTTTCTCTGTGAAAAATCATTATATCCGTTCATATATGAAAAAAATTTTGTTTTTTTGCTATATCGAAGAATTTAACCAATTTTATCAATTACGTAAATTTTTTTATAATAATTTCAATCATTAAAAAAATGATAAGGTTAGTGATATGCTTCGATATAGCAATAAAACTAAATTTTTTTCATATATGAACGGATATAATGATTTTTTACAGAGAAACCAAGGCCTCTGACATTCTGGGTCTTTCGCAGACTTTTTTGAATTGAAATAAGGTATCTTCATGAATTTTTTGGTTATGATCTGGATGATCGAACTTTCCTAAAACTTGATTTTAAGACTTAAATGACTTATAACTTTCTTAAAATATATATATACGACATCAAAAATATTTTTTTTTAATAGTTTAGAAAATATGCAGAAAAAAATGTTATATATCTCTATAGTGAAAAATGCTTCCCTGAGGATCTACAAATTAATGAAAGTAGCCAGAAAAAGCAAAAAAACATGATTTCATCAACTTTGACCCTCTGTAACTCGAAGATGCTTGATGCAAAAAATCTGAAAAAATTTAGGGATACTCATATGTCTCTTAGGAACATTTTAAAAATTTTTTTCGATAGGGTCAAAAAATCGACCGCTCGATTTGTCAGAGAACCACCCATATATAGTTATAAAAATAGTTTTTACAATCACAATAAAAATATCTAATTCTGACTGGATTTATTTAAAAAAAATGAAACTTTTCGATATATTGAATAAATAATTTTAATTACGCAAATTTGCGAGAAACCAGTCAAAATATTTATTTAGTATTTTGCTTATAATTTTGCGGGAAAATTTTTTTTCGAAAAACGGCTTTCGAGAGCATATTCTATGGTAAATTTCCTATCAAAACAAATCATAAAAAAAAATCGACTTTTTCAAGTTTTAAAGGTGTTGGGTCCCCTTAATGTGACACCAGGCAGAATGATCTTTAATAAAAAAAAATAAATTTTTGGCTGTAACAAATTTTCCAAACATGCAAATCAAAGTTTTACATTCATATAAGGACGATATCATTTTAAAACATTCTCAGCGAATCAAGGCTATCTAATATAATTTTCAAAGAGTGAAATTGTAGGTAAGAATACATGCTTTTATTAGAAACAAAATTGTCATATAAAAACTACAAATAATAAATAAATAAAAAGCCACCACTGATATTCATGAAGCTTTAATACCAGAAAATAACGTTGAAAATTTAACTTTGAAATGTGAAAATTGTGAAGCAAAACATTTTAGTTTTGAAAATCAAAACAAAAATAAACTGTCTAACTGTTGTCATCAAGGTAAAGTAACTTTACCTGAAAAATATGAATATCCCGAAGAAATAAAATATTTAATTACAACAAATAAACAATTTAGAAATAATATAAGAATATATAACAACATGTTGGCCGTTAAATTATGTCGTTAAGTTTGACAAAATTTTTAGTCCTGGTCCATGCGTCATCCGTATATGTGGGTAAATATATCATGACGTTTACGCATTATATCTACAAAAAAATACAAAAAGAAAATATGTTCAAATGTATGTTTTCGACAATGAATAAGCAAACAAAAGTAGAATGGAAAATTATAGTATTCAATGTTTAGAAAAGATTTTAAGGAAATTAGATAATTATTTAAGAAAAAATAATCCATATGCTGAAGCTCATAAAATGATGTATGAAGCCGAATTATAGGCAAATAATTAAGTTAATGTCAATGATACAAATATTCCAGAAGTAAAAATGCTGATTATAAAAAATCAAAATTTTGATAAAAATCGTTACAATGTTGAACCGCCAATATACAGAGATATCTGCATTGATCCAAAGTCAGAGACACCAATTAGAATGCCAATTATAAGTAAACATGTAGACCCAACGACATATCCCTTACTTTTTCCACAAGGTGGTTTTGGGTGGAACCCGTATATTAAATTAAACAATAGCAATAAGAATATGTCCACGCAGCAATTTTACAACTACAAATTAAGTATAAAAAATGATTTCAGCGCTTACATAAATTCAGGAAAATTATCCCAGCAATATATAGTAAATACTAAACACAAAGAAAATTTTTTTCTACGATTATTATTATTACATGTTAAAGGAGATACATCATATGAATATTTAAAATCAGATTGGAATAACATATTCAAGTAACTATGAAATTTACAAAGCAAGAAATTTAATAACTACAAATGAAGAATGGGATAAATGTTTAGAAGAAGCATCACAGTATAAATTTCCAAAAAGTGTGTGTCATTTATTTGCTTATATTTGTGTATTTCACCATCCAATTAATGCTCTTGAATTATTTGAAAAATATAAAACACAATTTTCTCCACCAACAGTATCTGAAGAAGTTGGCTTACAATATGCATTAAAAGTTCTAGAAAACGTTTTAATTTCCCATGGATTTTCAACGAAACCCACGTAGCATGGAAGGTTCCTGGAAGTTTTTTGGAAGTTTTTTGGAACCTTCCATTAAATTATTCCATAAAATCGTCCTAAAGCATTTATAATTTGTTTTTTCTTAGAAATTGTCCATACGGTCGTATTAATAAACGATTAATAAATTATGTAATATTTTTTTATCGGTAAACAGTAAACCAAATTGCGACGTAGTAATAATTATTGCTGCGTCGTGATCATTGTTGCACGGCCAGCTGACTTACTCTCGGCGAGTTGACAGCTCCTGGAGCGAAGCCAGCGCTCGGTGGCGCTCGCAGGAGTTGCCTCTGACCGGCCGCGTGCGGAGCGCAGGATGTGAGCTCCCGAGTCCCACCTGCGCGGCGCGTTGGCGCTCGGGAGGGGGCATGGCAGGAAGCGAGCCGGCGGCCGCGCGCACGCGGTTACATGCATGCGGCGGTGTGTAGAGGGGAGAGCGCGAGTGTGAGCGTGAGCGAGAGAGTGGGAGTCGAGCGTGTGTGAGATAGAGAGAGAGAGAGATAGTGCGCGCTTGAGAGAGAGAAGAGATGAATATAGCGACGCGAAGTTGACGGCGTTTGGAGCGCTCAGAGTTGACTTTACGTTAACTCGCGGACGTCATAGAGACGTATAGAGGAATATACGGGCTAGGACTCGATATATGTATCCTATGGTTTACTCGAGGATGATAGAGGATTTTTGAATGTCGCGCGCCTTGAGGATTATCTATAGGTGGAGCCACTGAATGGATATCGACATGATTGATTGATTGATCGATATCCATAAAGGGGGCGCGAATTTGCATATTAAAGGAAATAATAGAGGACGTTAATGGATTTTCTAACCAATGATAAAATTGGATTTGGAAAAGAGGGCGCTGGGGAAAATCACGGATAGAGGAATGAACCAGTGGTGGTCTATTAATGGCCAATAGAGGATTTATTTCAGATAAAGGACCAATTGGAAAATTCGGTGATTAGATCGACGCTTCCGTGAAGAAGGAGGCCGGGTGGGAAAAACGCGGCATCCTTCCTCGGACGAAGCGTCGACCGCGTCACTCTGTCGGCGGACGCCTTGGCGGTAGTCCGCACTCTGATTCCTCTCTTTCTTTTGGGAAGCCATCTTGGTGTTGTGAATTTTGTCGAGGAAGCTTGGGAGAGGTTTTTTCCGTTGGAGAACTATTGTGGAGGAAAATTGGCGGCAGAGGAATTCTGGTTGAGTAGATCATAGAGGAGATTGGTAATATTTTTAGTACATTTTTGGTGTTGAATGAATATTTGTGGCGGAGAGAGTTTCCATAGAGGATTGAGGCGAGGGTGACGCGTAGAGGAAATTTCGCGTTTCAGGTTTGAACTCGTGACCTTCCTCTTGTTTTTCCAACATAAATTAGAATCAGCGTAGAGGTTTATTTCGCGGCCCTTTTCAGTGTTCCTGACCAGCCTGGAATTAGTAATTTGGCCGCGTGCCCATGAATCTATGTCGAGTCACTTTAAATCTGTTTGTTAACCGAATAATTGTGTAGAAGGAAACAGAATATATTCGTGAATTGTTCTTAAGCATATATTGGTGTTTTGACATTTTTCAACCTGATTGCCACCACACACTCCCGTTTTCCACTATTGCAGGGACACCACGAACCAGGGAAAAAGAAGAAAGCCGCGTGTTTAATAAATACTTTGTAAATAACTGGAATCCCCGTGCGGGCGGGAAATTCCACGTTACAAAATTTAAAAAAGATTAAAGTGATAACAACATCAACGATTATTAAAATAATCGTTCATTCATTGACTAATCTATTTTTATTGGTAATTAATTATTAATATTTGTTATGTTCCGAGTATTCTGGAGCAATTTCGATTGTTCTCGAATATTCGAAACATAGTATATTGCGCCGCTATAGCTGACAGTGTACTTCCTTAATGTCCCCACTCGGCCTAAGGAATGAGCAACGTGAAGCTTACGGTGCGATATACTTAAAGTATATAGTGTATAGAGAGAGGGCAAGGGACGCGCGGGCGGAGGTTGCAATCTCTGCCGTCAGCGTTAATTGTCGGCCGAAGAGAGCGATCGGCGACAATGAGCTGAGCAATTAGTTAGTCGCTCTGGGGCCCTGGCCCAGTATAGATCAGAAAAGAATTTTAGAGTGGACCCAAGATCTTGTTATAAATCATTGGTAGAATTCCAGTAGAATATCATTACAGCAATCAGTATAAATTAATAAATCATTGGACCATTATTGTATTTCTTCGTTCAGCAGTGTGAATAAATATTTAAACTAGCAGGATTGTTAGTAATCAGCATAGCTCTGAGGATTGAATTAATTCACATACCTGGCCCATAATTATTGATTAGATACAAAGATAGTAATCAAGGAAATTGTTATTCCACAAGAACATCAAAGTAAGAGGTTTGATTAAATATAATTCATATAGTAAAATGGGAAACACAAAGAAATTGGCCTACGAGTCAGAAATAACCGCCTGATGCCTGCGGAGCGGGTATTAAAGCAAAGGCTCAACAAACAATAAAAATATTTAAAGTTGAATAGAGTCCATTTAAGCACTCTAGCTGACAATATTACTGTATAAACTATTTTAATTAACTGAAATATAAATTCTCATTCTTTCCTATTAGTTTAAATTATCATTAAAAAAAATACGCCCGAGGTTGGTTTCGAACCCGGGTGCATAAAGTTACTGAGCATCCATCTAAACCACTTACCCAATGACATCATTGTGATGATAACATCGAATGTTCCATATTATCATAACTCCCCTCCAGGGTATAATTCGTTTATTTATGTTTTATTGGATTTAAACGTATTTAGAGTATATAAAAGTTTAGGTTGTATATGATTATAGCACTTAAGGGGACCCACCACTTTTAAAATCTGAAATAAAAAAAATTTTCAAATAATTTTTAAATTGTTATAGTCAATTAGAATTGAACTCAAAAACATTTTTAATCTAAAAGTATATACAAAATATAGTAAGATTAAATTTTTATTGTCCTACTTTAAGCCTAATACACATTCATGTCAGTGTAGACACTGTTCGATGACTTTTGGCACTGTCCGTAAGGTTCCAAGTGTACGCATGGATGAAATGGGCTCAAATTTTTTTTACAAGCTTATATAGTATTAGTTTCTGTATGAACAGAGGGATTTTAATTTGAAAAAATAAAATGTGTTAAAAAATATTTTCAAAACCATTAAATTTTAAATTTATTGACATATTTTATGTTTTTTCAAATCTTATTCAAATTAAAATCCCTCTGTTCATACGGAAACTAATACTATAATAAGCTTGTAAACAAAATGTGAGCCCATTTCATCCATGCGTACACTTGGAATCTTACGGACAGTGCCAAAAGTCATCGAACAGTGTCTACGCTGACATGAATGTGTATTAGGCTCAAAGTAGGACAATAAAAATTTAATCTTACTATATTTTGTATATACTTTTAGATTAAAAATGTTTTAGTTCAATTCTAATTGACTATAACAATTTAAAAATTATTTGAATATTTTTTTTATTTCAGATTTTAAAAGTGGTGGGTCCCCTTATGTTTTATATAAGAGCGATAAAAATGTATCAATCACATGTATAATATTAAAGTAATCTTTAGGAGAGCATCTGGTAAGTTTGTTCATAACGATCTAAGTTGAGAAATTTTCTTTCGGAATTGCTTACAGGAGCCTTCCGTGAATCTTTCTTGATATATAAGATGGATACTTCGCTGTACGCTTTACGAAAGCTTCCATTCCACACTTTGAACTGTCATACTTTTATTTACTTTAGTCCAGTTTCCGGAATTGCTTACAGAGGTGTTCCGCGAAACTTTCTTAAAACTTTGGATGGAACCTTCGCTGTATGCTTTAGGGAAGCTTCATGAAAGCCTCCCTAAAGCTTTCCAGAATTAATTACAGGAGTCTTCCCCGACACGTTCTTGAAACTCCGAATGGAACTTCACTCAACGGTTTGGGAAAGTTTTATGAAAGCTTCAATGTCGTTCTTTGAAATTTCACTTTTGAATACTTTACTGATACTTCCGGAATCGCTTATAGGAGCCTTCCCCGACAATTTCTTGAAACTTTGAATGTAATCTTCGCCGTATACTTTAGGGAAGTGTCACGAAAGCTTCACATCATATTTTGAAATGAGATACTTTGGCTTACTTTAGTGAAGCTTCCAGAATTAATTACAGGAGTCTTCCCCGACACGTTCTTGAAACGCCGAATGGAACTTCACTCAACGGTTTGGGAAAGTTTTATGAAAGCTTTAATATCGTTCTTTGAAATTTCACTTTTGCTTACTTTACGGAATCGCTTACAGGAGCCTTCTACGAAACTTTCTTAAAACTTTTGATGGAATCTTCGCCGTATGCTTTAGGGAAGTTTTATGAAAGCTTCCACATCATATTTTGAAATTTCATATTTTTGCTTACTTTAGTGAAGCTTCCGGAATTGCTTACTGGAGTCTTTCCCGAAATTTTCTTGAAACTTTCAATGGAATATTCGCTGTATGCTTTATGGATGCTTTACGAAGCTTCCATGTCAGTCTTTGACGTTCAGAAATTTTGAAACTTAGAATGTTATCTTTCTTTAAGCTTAACCTAAGATTTCAATGTAATATTCCAAAGTAACCTTACTGAATCTTTATTAAACCTTTGTTTAAGCTTTATGGAAGCTTCTGTTGGGAAACTTGATTTTAAGATTCACTGGGAAACTTACGGAACCTTCCGTATTATGTGGAAAGATTATGGCCTACTAGATGTGACTAATGCAAGTGAATTGACTTACAATATTAATGATGATGACAACGACAGTTTCAATTTAAATAACACTGATGTATGCGCACATACAATTTCAACATTAACAGATGCACAAAGATTCATTTATAACATGATGATAAATTCTATTAACAAAAAATCAAATGATAATTGCATATTTATAGATGGTCCTGGAGGTACCGGTAAAAGTTATTTATTAAACACACTTATAACTTATTTAAAAATAAGTAATATTAAATTTGTAACGATTGCATGGACTGAAATCGCTGCTAATTTACTACAAGATGGAAAAACTGTGTATACAACATTGAAATTACCATTAATCGGTAATGAACAACGCACGTGCAACGTATTATTTGCCATGAAATGAAGGATGTTCAAGTTATTATTTGAGATGAAATATCATTGACTTCTAAGTAAGCATTTGAGGTAGTTGATCGAATGTTTAAAGATATCTGTAATAACAACATTATTTTTGGTGATAAAATCATCATTGTATCTAGAGATTTTCGGTAAATATTACCTGTTATTAGACATGGAAATAGAACACAAAGAATTGAAAACTGTATAAAAAGAGTAATGTATGAGGCAGTTTTAAAATTGAATGTTTAAAAGAAAATAAACGTATAGCTAAATCAAATACAGATTTTAAAAAATGGTTTTACCACTTAAGTGTCACTAGGCACATGTCACTTTAATATGATATAAGATAAGATGGTGTTTCTTTGTTATTAACATTGGTCACTCACATAGATCATCTGATGATAGAGGATAATGAAATCCATTCACGTTCAATTTGTTGCCATAAGAATTTTATTCGATATTTGCAATCAAGAGGCGCGGTAGCGCCACGATGTAAAGTAAAAGGTACTTCAGTACGTACGTCGCTGTTGGGCGCTAGCCAGACCCTATTATACATCTCATAGGCATCGTTCGAAACTCGACTTACAGTTTTCTTCACTTTGACAGCTTTGTTTGTCACACGGGAGTACTTAAACGAAAGCTTGCGAGAAAACTAACAAAATCACATCAGAGTCACATTTTCTGAAATTGCCTCTATCAATAGATATTGTAAAGTGAAATTTCGGGCTCCTCGATTCTCCTTAAGAGAGAAAAATGAAAACTGAACAGTTCATCCGATTACGTCAGCTCTACGTATTTCCTACGTAATAATATATTGACATCATGCATTAATATAGATATATACTTGTAGACGCTGCACAGATGCAGACGACTTTTCACGGTGAAACATTGTTTATATTTATAATAATCAACGTGGATATTTCCATTAATAATTTAACATATTATTATAAAATAATGTGAAATATGACATAAATTTAATATTTTAAAACAGTATCATTTTAAAACAGTGTGAAATAATCGTCAATTTCGCACATAATGATCAACATGATAAATAGTATATAATTAGATAAGTATTTCGTTTGATTTTTATATATAGCAGTACAATATAAATGAACGTTTTGTAAACTGATTCTTTGTTTAAATGTTTTTATTTATTTTTCAGATTTTTCTATTTGCATTGTGAGAGGTTACACACAACTGTCAGTCTGTCTGAAATATTAACAATAAAAAGTTTCAAAATTAGAATATTCAAAACTAGTCAATGGTATCAATTTGAAATTTCTCTGGGTATCCTTTTGACTGATGGGATTGACAACTGATATGGACTTATCTTTTAGATAGCAGAAGGTATACTTTCATTGAGAGAATGGCACGCTAATCTGGAAATTGAAAAGTACTAACTTTTCATTAAATTAATTAGTCACAGGGATTCCATGACAACTCTCAGGTTACATAGATAAAAGTATAATAGGAGTGTACGTTTAATAAGAGCTTTGTGTACTTATAATAAATTAATAATTATTATAATTATGTTACTTCAAAACCAAAAGCTGGGTTGAAAAATTTGTACAAAGATAAAAGTACAATAGTTAGAGTACGCTTAATCAAAGCTTTATGTATACTTAATAAGATAATAGTTATTATAGTTTTTTTGTTTCAGTGAGTCCAAACTGGAACTAGATTATCATTAAGTCATCTTCAAAATCGAAATCCGGGCTAGTGACTGAAAACTTAAAATAAAAATGACACAAAGTATCATATTTTTTTTAGAACAAAACATAAGAAAATAAATAGAAAAAAACTTATCTGTCTCAATGTAATTGGCGTTTTTGATGAACAGATAGAACTTAAAACAGCAAACTGTAACGATAACTCAAAAAAATTGATCCAATGATATGCTTATTTGTCGCATAATTAAAATACCGAATGATTTAATTTGATGGATCTTATTCTTCCAAGAAAAATAAACAAACTTAGTATGACACATTACGTAAAAAGCAGCTGATATAAACGGACTTCAAGGTCATTCTAGTGCATATATTGCTGTTCATAAATAAATTCTACGTTAGGAGCTGAAATGCTTTAAACACATCCTACTTTAAAAGCTATAAATTTATAATATATTTAATAGATATTAACTATAACTAGTTTGTTAAATGTATTGCATTCCTTTAAACAGTAGTGCCCCCCCCCCCAAAAGAAACCTCTTCAAGGTAAAAGGTAGACAAGTATAAGATTGATTCTTCATCTAAATTATAGAATAATTTTGACGAAAATTTCAGTTTCAGTTTTCAGAAAAGAAAGTTGTGATATCAATAAATAAATTGGCAAGTTTCTTTCCGAAAAAACTAATCGTGTTGAAATATATAAATAAATGAGCGTTTAAATACGAAAAATAATATGTAGAATAAAAATTAATTAATATACTATACCGATAGCTTTTTGCAGGAAGAAGTTGTAGGGGTTTCAATGTGTAGTTTTTCGAATAAATTGTTATTTTTATCCCTACAAGACGATTACATTGAAGAATCAAAGTACAATAATACTAATGTAGTATATAATATTAAATGCAGTCACCATCAGGGTCGAGAAATTTTACTACCGTTTAACGACTATAGTCGACTCGGCGCCGGGCCTGTCCGAGTTCAACAGAGCAGCACCAAGGTGACAGGCAGACTCCGATGTGCTGGAGCAATTCATGTATGGCCTCAGAGCGCCTCTGGACCACCTCGTCCGAGCGATGCGTCCTGTGTGTTGGAACGACGCGTTCACGGCGGCTATCGAGCACGAGGCCAGGCTGGGAGTTCGCCTGCTTACATCAACCGCAGCGGGCGAACAAATGTCGGCAGCTCAGATGAGACGGGCGGTGGCCAGTGCTGAAAGCGCTAATAAGGGTGAGCAGCCGGTTTCGCCGAAGAAGGATAAAAGCAGCGACGCCCAAGACGAGAAGCCGAAGTCATCCTGCTCATACTGCGACGTTCCCGGACACGCGCTAGACGAGTACAGGACCCTTGTGCGAGACGCTGCGCAAAAAACGATCGAGAATCCGCGTGGCGAGCGCTATAAGCAAGAGCGGCGTCTGGGAGGATACGGTAGAAGATATAACTATCGAAGAGGAGGCAGGTTTCGCGAGAATAATCAGTGAAACAACAACAATAGTAACAACAACAACAACGATCGCCGTGACGATCGAAAGGAAGGCGGCGACAGCGCAGGCAACCAGCGAGACGCCAAGCAGAATGATCAGGCAGCAAAGCCTTTAAACTGATAAGACGCTCGTCTCGTTCCCCAGACGATGAGCGTCATACAGTTGAGAAGCAGAAGGAAATAGTCACAAAATTAGTAAGAACACAGAAGAGCAATTCCAATGAGATTTCAACCAGCGGCGACGTCCCTCGCGCCATCGAAATCTCGAGAGCATCTGATTCTCTCGATTTCGGTAAGCATGTAAGGGATAAAGTGACAAATGTGATTACGGCGAAATCGACACAAGTCTCCGCACCCGGTACATCCCAGAATCAACAGCAGGAAGCCCCCGGAGCCCCACAGCCGGATCAGTCTTCATGCGAGGAGCAGTCCATGCCGCCCCCAGCTGTAGCCGACGAGGTGTCGCCCGTCCAAGGTGGCGCCAATCGTGATACTCCACCTAAGTATACGACGATTGAAAGACTGCAAGAGTCAAACAAGCGGACCGACAACAGCATCACCTTCATCGATACGGGCTTAGCTGCCCAGGGCGAGCCCGGCGCACGAGCAGCTCACGAGCATGGTTACAAGTTCGACTTACACGTCGAGGAGGCCACTCTAGTTAACGACAGGATTCTACCGCAGCGAGTTCGCAGCGCACCCTTCCCACGGAGGCTTAGAGCGGCTTGTTAGACGAACAATGACCTGGGGTCACCAGATGACCCGGACACATCCTCATGCTGCGCGGACATACGATTTCTTATGGCCGGGAGACGTCCTCCGGTGACTCACTTGAATTCAGAACAATTGCTGAACGGGAAAGTCAACTTGTACGTCGATTTGGGCACGGACGTGTCGATCATTAAGATCGATAAATTGGCGAAAGGGGTCCTAATCAATTTCCGCTATAGGATCACGATCCGCGGGGTCATCGACGGTTCTCGAACACTCGAAGTCGAAACCGTGGACTTCCACGATATATTATGCGACTTGCACATAGGACCCAGTGACTTCCCCATCGATACCGACGGAATTATCGGATGGGACGTCATTGACGCCCTCAAGGGCATCGTCGATGCGGCCAATAAATGCTTCTGGCTATGGGAATTAACCTTCCAGTTCCCAAAAGAGGAGCAGATCACAATACCGCCACGAGTGAGAATGGTTAACAGCTCGATCGTATCCAACGCGGATGCGGAGATCGGTTGGATATCTCTATAGCAAATCCATCTGAATTTATTGTTCGGCAATTGCGTCACCGAGATTAGGTACGGTCGAGTTTTTGCCGAGTGCATCAATACAAGTGAGCAGGAGGTGACAATCCCAACGCCAATCGTTGAACTCGCTGCATGCTACACAGTCACACAGAATCTTTCATGCCACACCGATGAGGACGGCCAGGTGGAAGGGCAGTAAGATGGCCACGCGAACATTAGGCGAATGGCCGCCGACGGAGATAATCGAACAGATTATAGAGGGATTGAGCTCCTGAACAAAAAGCTACAGGCAGACGATGGAACTAGGAGCAAGAGGGTTGACAACATCCTGGAGCTCGCCGACCTCGAAAGCTAAAATGAGGAAGAATTTGCGTTTATCCGCAAAATCGTCGATAAATTCAACGTATTCAGACTTGACGGCGAGCTGCTACCGGCGATGCATCTGCTCCGACATGAAATAAATTTGAAATCGAACAAGCCGGTG
Source organism: Philotrypesis tridentata (assembly GCA_018906965.1). Taxonomy (NCBI): domain Eukaryota; kingdom Metazoa; phylum Arthropoda; class Insecta; order Hymenoptera; family Pteromalidae; genus Philotrypesis; species Philotrypesis tridentata. The sequence goes on along the minus strand of JACCIB010000450.1, from coordinate 59,718 downwards.
AGGACAGGACGCTATAGATTCCCGCCGGCCATAAAAAAGTACATGATTAGAGAACTGCCAAAGCTCCGCGAACAAGGAATAGTCGAACCGTCCAACTCAAACTATTCGTCGTCACTTTGGATAGTCCCAAAAAAACCGGACGCTGAAGGCAACAAACGCTTTCGACTGGTCACAAACTTTCGTGCACTCAACGAAGAAACGGAGGGTAGTTGCTATCCCCTGCCGTTCACGAGTGATATCCTTGAGCACCTAGCTGCAGCGTCATTCATCACGGAGATGAACTTGAAGCAGGGCTATCACCAAATCAAAATGAATTCAAAGTCCAAATACTTGACGGCTTTCGACGCCCCGGACGGGAAATCCGGCAATACTGCTCCAATTCAAGCGCCTGGCCATGGAACATAAAGAGGTCACGATCACCTTCACCTGTGCCATGAATTTGGCGATGAAAGGCTTGCAACGAGAAGAGGTTGAACATTACTTGGACAACTTGATGGTTTTCAGCGGAACGCTGGAGCAGCACGGCGACCGGCTACGGCGCATGTTACAGAGGTTAGTCGACGCCAACATGACCGTCGAGCCAAAGAAGTGTCAGTTTTTGAAGCACGAAGTTCAGGTGCTCGGTCACATAGTTGGCGGAGGTTTCATCAAGGCTGACCCAGCCAAAACTCACGCAATCGCCAACTATCCAGTCCCCACGAGCACGCAAGGTCAGCACCTCGGATCATAAAGGACTTCGCTAAGATCGCCAGGCCCCTATACGAAGAAGCGTAGCCTGAAGGCAAATTCACATGGGGCGAAAGTCAACAGCACGCGTTCAAAACGCTGCGAGCCCTATTAGCAAACTCGCCTGTAGTGAAAACTCCAGATTTAGAAGAACTATTTTTAGTTTCGGTCGACAGCTCCGATTTCGCATTCAGTTTTGACCTCTCGCAAGGACCCCTGGGTGCCGATCAACCATGCGCGTTCACTTCCCGCTGCCTGAAGGTCAGCGAGCTGAAATACCTGACCTACGATAAAGAGCTGCACGCAATGGACTATGGAAAGGAGCAGTTCCGCTGCTACATGTACGACAAAAAGTTTACCTTCGTGACGCACCACGAAACTTTAAAGCACTTTCACTTTAACCGAACTTGCGATTTAACCGCCTCAAGGCCGCGTTGATAGGCTACGAATTCGACATAATTTACCGCCACGGCAACAAAAATACGAATGCCGACGCTCTCTCCCCTGGTGGTAGAACCAGGGCAAGTGAATCTGGAGCTACCGCGTGAGCAGCTGTACCAGTTGGCCAACAAGCAGATCGACGAGAGCCCGCACGAGGAGGCAGGAGCCCGCCAGGACGCATCTTTTGTTTCCGCGCCGTCAAGCAGCCAGGCGCCAAAAATAAGAAGGTGCAGGAGATTACAGAGTCGAGCGCGTCCATAGCCAATAAGCAGCAACCAAAAAAACGCATTGAACAGATAATAATCTACGAAAAGGGCGAATTCTTGGCAGTAAGAAACGTCGACAACGATTTCTACCTCTGCCAGGCTTCACAGGACGTACTCAGTGTTACGGAGCCTATACGTGTCCGCTGGTCGGCAGATCAGGCAAACGAGACTGACGTCTATGTGCTCAACTATGCTGACACCATCAGATTCCAATGCATCTTACCGAATGTGACGTTGGCAACGGTAGGTAAAGCAAAGTACAAACTCAGCTGGAGCGAGCGTTTCCGAATTGCTAAGATCCTCCAGTAATTAATCGAGAAGTTCGCTTTGCCGGAAGAACGGCAGAAGTCCGCGGAAAACCCGGAAGCGAGCAAAGCGAGCCTGGTGACGTCATTTGCCGAGTCGGCAATAGTGCTGGAGGGTATGCCGCCAGGGGCATGGCGCTTTAAACGGGACATAGCACCCCTGGGGCAAAACGCGCCGCAGGCCAATTCGTTGTTCAGCCGCAAAGCTCTGAGGCTATACACACCTATGTCGATAAGCAACTAATCGATAAACGAAGCTAATTCATCCTATGTTAGCAAAGTGAAACGAGGGTCGAGCCAGCAGACACAGGTCGAGAGAGATGCAGCGAAGGCCATAGGCCTGGCTCCCCTTAGAATTAAGCGGAAACGTCGCGCCAAGCGCCACCGGCAATCAACCGACCTTGGTGTTCCCTTGGCCGTGGCGATCCGGGGCAGCTAAAAAGAAGCTAGAAGTCAAAGTGGAAAAGCACGCAATCAAGGGTAAATATGACTTACGCATCGATATCAACGAAAAAGACGCATTGGCAGTCCCAACGGCCTTGACCTAGTCGGCACTGGCCTCGGCCGTGATAAGTCGCGATAAATGCCAGCTGCGAGACAGCGCGCACGACGCGCAGCTCAGCGAAATTGGAGTCACCCCGATATCGAGAGGGTAACGCATTTGCACGCTCCGAGCACGATAGCTGATGATGACGTCGCCGCGCAATGCACGTCCGAGGCGATGGAAATCAGCCACACAGCTGACGACGAAATACCTGCAAACCCGGTAAATGTTGGCCCATTAGAGAACTTTGAAGGTATCCTGCGCAATTACGAACGAGCACATGCTTTGTCGGAAGCGCACTCCTCAGCGTCCTCCGCAAACGTGCTCGTACAGACGTACATCAGAAAGAGCCATTGCGCTAAAAAGATGCACGGACATTCCCAGCGAACCGCCAGGAAACTGCTTGTTTTTCTCCCTTATTCGAGCGGCAAGAATAAACATATCGGCAGTGGGCCTGCGACGTCGTTTACTGGCTTCTGACAAGTTGCTCGCCTACGGCGAGTATTCGGCAACCAAAGCCATACTTCAGTCAGATAGCGAGTGGGGAAACGTCGACTGTGCGTTTTTATTCGCCTACGAGTTTGAAGCAAACGTGTGTATTCACGTCAGAAGTCCGGACATGAACACAACCTTCTGCCACGTCTTGACGAGTAATGCGAACGAGACCATTCACCTCCACCTTGAAGATCGGAATAGGTCTCCATCGCCCGACGGCGAACACAGCCCTTCGCCATCCCCGGGTTTGAGCTGAGCGCAAGAAACACAAGCCCGATACTACGCTAAACCAAGTCCCAAGCTACGAAAGCCTGGAGCCAAGCCAGAGCAAAGCAGAGACAGAGATCGCATCACAGGCAAGCGAGTCACTCGCACAGCAATCAGGCATCCCCGTCATTGACTGGCAAAGGGCCGCGATGACGGCTCTGCCCAGCAGCCACTGGTTATCGCCCGGAGGTAACGACGAACACGCAGAAATACTGGGTGAACAGATAGAACGCCCCAGCTTTACAAGAGAAGAGATCGAACAAGCTCGCCCGACGGGCAGCGAGTCGGCAGCCGACGACAATGCACCAGGGATCGCACACGCCGCCCTGAAAGAGGACGCGCTTAAGCGCTCTGTGGTACCGCGTACCAGACCACCTCGAGAAAAGCCGCCATGGGCCATCCCCGACGGCGAATTACCACCTCCATTTGTGCATCTCAGGCAGCTGAAGGAGCACTCGTTCGCCTATAGGGAGAACTTGGTGTTCCTCGTGTCTGCGGACATGACTTCGTCAACAAAGGTACTCCAGGTACTCGTGGAAAGGGGCTACGTAAGCCCTGAGGCCCTGTCCAGCCATCAGCTCGCGATCGGCGAGATAAGCGTAGCTCAATGTGCGGGGATCACAGTATTCGGCCTGTGCATAAAAAATTACGTAACAGAGAGGCCAACACGCAACAATCTGCGGAAACGTCTAAAGACCCTCAAGGGCCTGAAAGGAGGCTACGCCATCAAAAGCCTCGCCGTTGTCGGAGACCTCGGAATGCTCAAACTAGCCGAATGGGCAACTTTCACCAACATGTTTGACAACGTATTTGCAATGAGCCGGTAGTAACAGTTCTGTACTTGAACAACCTGCCGGTGCCGGCAACGAAAGATAGATACAAGCTCATCCAGCAGTACCACGTAGCAGCCCTGGGAGGGCACCGGGGAACTACGAAAACGTACGTAGAGATTTTTACTGGCAGAACATGCGACATGAGATAAGACAATTTGTCGCCCGCTGCAGCGCCTGCCAGACAAACAAGCTAGTTTGGCTGAAAACGAGATCGCCAATGATACGCTGCTAAAGTACACGCTGCTCATGCCTATGAAAGTGGCAACGGCAGAAGAGGTAGCGTGGGCCCTGACGGAGAAAGTAATCTGCATATTTGGTCCACCAGAGGCTATACTCACCGACTATATGGAATGGATCGATCGAACGCATGCACCACATACTTACCGAATACCTGCGAAAGTACTTGAAGACCTTCAGCGAATGGGATCAGTGGACGTCCCTGTGCCAGCATGCGTATAATTGTACGGAGCATGAGGGAACGCGCTACACACGACACGAGCTAGTGTTCGGAACAAAACCTTGCACTCCCTCCAGTGTTCCGCGAGAAGGATCTACGATTACTTACAATGAGTTCATCGAAGAGACAACAAACAACTTAACAGTACTACAGACGTCGGCAGCGATGAACCTCGTACAAGCAAAGTTTCGGTCGAAATAGTACTACGACCGCAAGCTGAACATAAAGCACTTCCGAGAGGGCAAGCTCGCCTTCTTGCTTAAAGAACTTAAGCACAAGAAGTTCGTGATAGAGTATACAGGTTCCTTCAAGATCGTGAAAATCGATAGCCGCAAGAACAATGTCACCCTGCGCGTCGATAACGAAACAATAACTGTACATATAGATAAAATAAAACGTGCAGCGGAATTTTTAAACGAAACGGAGTCGGAAGTGAAAGTTTTTTTTCCGCAGCAACGGACGCATCGCTGCAGAGAAAAAAACCGACAAATAAAAAATAACATCAATAACGCCTGAACTAAATCGAGCCTTCCCCCCCCCCCCCCGCCACCCCCATTACACACATATATACACACACGCCTTCACAAAAAAGACAAGGAGCGTCAGCCAGGTATAGCCGTCGAGTGGCAGCTCCCGCACCGCCAAAGTCTTTCCCGCAGCCAAAACAGCGGCAATCGAGTCGCTGATGAGCTCAATCGAAAGATCATCACCCCGACATATAGGCCAGAGGAAAGTGGAATTTTGATACGATCGAAATTTTCCGAGTTACAGCGCCCCAAACAGAAAAATCAGCAGCGCCGCAACGCACCACCAGCGAGCGCGGTGCAAAGGAGCGCCAGCCAGGTGATAGCGGCCGAATGGCAGCTTCTACACCGCCAAAGCTTTTTCTACAGTCAAAACTACTACGATCGAGGAGCTAATGGGCTCAATCGACAGGTCAACGCCCCGACATACAGGCCACGGGAAACAGGAATTTCGATAGGACCAAAACTTTCCGAGTTACAGCTTCAAAATCAAAAAAATCGAAGTCAACTTATTCAGCGCTCGTAGAGCGTCGCGCAGACCGGCCACCACATCTCAGCTGGTCCACAATGCCGCAAGACGGCAGCGCTCTAACGAATGAATAGCAAAGACTTAGTTTATGCACTAATCACTAACCCTAGTTAAACAGATATAATACTAACATTACATATTATATGTTTAATAGTGAATTTATCGCTCGATGATGGAAATGGTGTAAAAAATTAATTAAAGATGCGTCTCTTCGAGCCAAGTATTTATTCAAATTGCCAAACGTTTCGGGATATATATATCCCCTCTTCAGTGGCTATATAATAGTGAATGCACAAAAAATTTTTTATTACAATTATAATATTAATTATTACTGTGTTATTCGTTCTTGATATACGGATGAAGCTCAGGGTATCGGTTGCCGCTGTATTTTGCATTATAATTTATATATATTCTTGGTAATAGACTCTTAGTATTAGTTCACCGTTTAATGTATGTATTGCGCAATATATATAGTCTGATTTTTGGACGAGACATTGGTTGATGTCCTACCTCGGCCGGTGCCGCTTTACCACCGAATGGCACCGGTAAATCTCGTTCTGTTTTTAAATAAAATTCTCGAGTCATAGTCCGTAAGTAATTTTTGTAAAAAGCTTTTTGTAACATTAGTTTAAATTTCAAGTTTTGTACGTTTATAAATTTTGTTAAATTTGTAAAATTTTAGCGCCATATGCGATTTCTCCTTTTCCTGCTTCGTCTAATTATGTGAAAGACGGAAGTTGTTTTACAAATTAGGTGAATTTTATAATTTTATTTTCAATCTCTTTTACTTTAATATTATAATTGTAATAAAAAATTTTTTGTGCATTCACTATTATATAGTCACTGAAGAGGGGATATATATATCCCGAAACGTTTGGCAATTTGAATAAATACTTGGCTCGAAGAGACGCATCTTTAATTAATTTTTTACACCATTACATATTATACTTATATATTACTTACTGACTATCATGCATTTTATCGAAAATTATTCGTAAGTGCCTTATTATTACTAGGTATTACCATACCACTGAACATTTTTCAGTTGTTTACAGCAATATACTATAAATTGTATACCACCATCAGATAAACCAAATGTGTACACCAAATATTTTTGTATTCCAAATTCTTTTAATGTATTCTTAACACTAATTATAAGAATCCTATGTAACTATTGTATAGAGCTCTGCCTAAGACACATGCACGGTAGCAGCGGCTGACTCCCCGATCAGCATTCCCCTTACGGACCCTTTGGACATTCAGTCCTTTCCTCTGCGTGGGCGTACCACCCCGCTAGCATCCCATGATTCACTAATTACCTCCCAAAAAAATTCCCCCCCCCCCCATCCTAAGCCTAGATAACTGGTAAAAACAGACAAGCTGCAACGCTCGACCGGCGCAGATTTCCTTCGGGACATCTCACAAGCATTTTCTTTTATTCTATTTTTCATTTTTTATCATTTTTTTATGGTCGCGATGTCGCAATGACCGACGAAACATCGGATGTATCACATACGAGCCATAGGCTCAGGTGACTGCCGTGTCCCGTGACCGTAGCTGACGATGCACCAAGTGCACTTGGTGCATCGTCAGCAGGGAACGCGCCGGCCGAGAGCTTCTCACGGCCAAGGAATGCAAGCTTGCACTTTGACCGTGAGACGGCGAGCTTACAAGCTACGTCTCGCGGACTGTGCCGGCAGTTACCCGGCGACTCTCGAACTGGGCAGAGCTCCTCCTCGAAAGAGCTAATAAACGGAGAATCACACTCAACATTTGTCTCAAGTCCTTCGGTCCACCCCCACGATCCATAACAATATATATATACATATATATATATATATATATTATAGTACTTAATATATAGTTATCAATGTAATATGCCTTAGTTGAAGTAGGCCAACTTCATAGGTTATCGTTATAATTTAATAATAATGATTAATATGTAAAAAAAACGAATGGTTATCACAAGACTGCGAATATTTATACGAGGGTTGTATAAGTATTTATAACCCAAGAAACGAAATCGACAGCTGAACTGGATAAAGACAAATAGTACTTATATTTTTTGAATTTCATATTCTTATATATTTTAACACTTGGTTATATTTCTATGAATATATATCTCATTACATTAAATTTTTTTTTACATTACAGATAAAAATGACAGACAATAAAACTGACAACAGACACAGGTAAATAACATTTATTATGAAATAAAACTATGTGCTACACATCAACTTATGAAATATCAAAGTTATAATAATTTTTTTTTTCAAATACTTAATTAACCATATCAAAAATAAATTCGAATAATTACGTAGTCATAACAATTTAGAGAAAAAATCGTTGTCTATAAAAGAGAACATTTTACTAAAATTATGGCTCGATCGCTTTAATATTCAGTATATTAAAAAAATATAGGGTTAGGGTCATGCTTATAATATTTTATTATAAGCATGACATATATAGTCTTATTACTTTATTTGTAGGCTATCAAAATTTGATTATTAATATGTTATGATATTTTAATACAGGAAAAAGTTGAATTGACATTGTAGAAAATTGATGCTCTGAAGGCTGAACTGGCATTGCAGAAGCAGCAAGGCTTAAATGATAGTAAGTAGATTTTATATGCTTGCTGTATCGAAGTACAATCGTTTGGGTTACAAAAATGTCATGACAGGCTTTATACCCTTTGAAAAATAGGGCAAACAAGTTATTTTTTAAGTCAATTTACACATACAAATACATAAAAATACAAAGTATTTGTAGTAAAGTAATTATATACAATTCACGCAATATTTACAATGGAGTATATGAAAAACGTGTCGATACCATGACAAAGTGATTCAAGTCAGTTTTTTTAATGTAAAAATTAAATACAGAAAAATGTTTCTCTTTAAGGAAGCAAGATAATGTGAAAGCGCTGCATAAGTTTATATAGTCATAAAACGAAGAGTAGTACAATTATTTTTATAAATATAATTTTATAATTGCTATAAATTTAAAGTTTTTAGAAAGACCTTTGCATTTTATACATTAAAAAAAAATTTGTTTTGAGAAGCCTAAAATCTGCGCTCCTAAGCAGTCTTTTAAGTTCCGCAATAAAATCGTCCGAGACATACAAGCGTTTGCCTTTTTCCTAATTTTCAAGTGATTCTGAACCTTTTTATACAATTAATCCACTATTAAAATAATCAATTTTTTAAGTTTTAAATTTTTTATACAAAAATGAATTGACAAAATGGACTACAATTTTAACAGCTACTATTATTTTGCATTTTCATGATTTTATTCTTTTTATTTTTATTTATAAATTATACGCCTTTTTGAAACATTACTTTTCCTTTAAAAATAAAAAATAATAGCTAAAGCAAAATTATTTTTAGAAATCAAAAGAATTAATGTGTTCTAACAGTTGCATTTTATTGAATTAAAATATTTCAATTCTATACATTAGAAAACTCAATTTGCTGTAAAGAAAAATAGTATGTGCAAAATCAAACAATTTTTTTCTCAAATTCATAGATAAATAAAATTAACAAGCTATATTTAGTTCTAATAAGTGTTTTGGTTTCCGTGAAATATTTACATATATACAAATTTATCGGCAGGTACATATGCACATATGCACGTACATCCGCGAACAGTTTTTTAAATTTTCTTTTTGGAAAATTTAACACATTTACATATTATTTTCAAGCAATTTAACCAAACTCATCATTTTACTATTATATAGCTTCCTAAAAGAGGGAATTGAAATTTATTTTTAACAAAAATATTACTACGATTTCAATAATACAAATATTTCATTTTCAGATATGCAAACCCAACCGACAAAAGAGTCTGAAAAAACCGGGCAGTTTGTTGAAGTTAAGAAAAAGAAAAATAGGGCTGGAAGTCTTATTCAGCGTATTTAACGTAAGGCGAATAACGCCTACATGAGCATGATAAATAAAAAACATAGATTTCTTGAGTAACGGACTGAAGCCTAACGACTTTGGTAATATTATTTATTCAAATAAGTAACAAAAAAACTATAAAAACTAATTTTAAAAACTTTTTATTTTTGAAAATTTCGATTTATATTTTAAAGTATTGATAGATTTCAGTTTTTTATAGAATACATTTCTTAACCATAATCAGCTATAATATTGTAAATATTAATAACAATTTTGAAAAATAGTTGTAAGGGTAGAAATCCCCCTTAATATTATAATTATTGATATTCATCTAATGTACCTATATACACTCATTTTATTCTTTATGACATATAATATTATAACTGTTTCAGGATACTACAAAAAACCATGGAAAGGCGGCAACAATAAGAAAACAAAGGCCAAGAAGAATAATAGTTATAAATTATAAATAATGATTATTTTTTATTTATTTGTTTCAAATTTGTTCAAATTAAAATTCAAACTTCTATTATTCATTGTGAACTGCAATTTCAATAAATCGTTATAACTATTAACAATTTTTCAATTCTTGTAATTATTTTGTAATTAATTAATGCAAAACACTTTTTATTATTCATTATGTTTTGTAATTTCAACCTGCCGTCATCGTTTGCAATAACATTTTTATTATACTGTTATTTTTATTATTATTTTCATTATAAAGTATAATGTTATAGTATAGTTTGTTTATAATATCATTTTCATTATTATTTTTATTATAATTATATACAATCAGAAAACTATCCTCCTGTAACAACGCAAATCCACCTGTCGTAGGAGGATATTCTTCTATAAATAGGGCCCAGAGGATTTCCTCCTGAGGATGGAGGAATATCAGCTTGGCGCAACGATTACATGTTACAACCGAAAAATGCCATTGTGCAACATGAAGAGTTCCTCTTCGTATAAGAAGTTCTTCTTCGCTACAGGAGGATTTATCAGGAGGAATATTTGCTTGGCACTAGATTATCAATTTTCTGAGTGTACAGTATTATAGTATAGTAGTTTATATTAATTTGAATTTAAAGCTAAAACGCGCTGAAATAGAGGAATATACGGAACGTAGAGCGAAAGTATTTTTTTGGACGATTTTATACTGTGTGAAGCTATACAGTACCGTACTCACTTGGACGCTCTGAAATTGCTCATGAGTACAATAAAGTACCCATGATAACCCTCTCGATCCTCAACACTGACGGTGGGGGAAATCCAAATACTTAGACTCTCAGCGCAACTGATAAAATTTATCCATAGTCAAGACGAAAAATGATATTTTTCTTCCTTTGGAGAGTCTCTGGTAACCTCAAACGAGACTCTGCTTCCACACCACGTGCAGACGACACTACTGAGTTAGTTACCCAGATGTGTGAATCGGTCGACAATTCAAAGCCACGGAGTTGGCCGCAACTATGTTAGCTCGAATTAGTGTAACTATACCCAGATGAAATATATGAAGCGGTAGCCATTTTAGCAGTGGTGACACCTGCATTCCTCCAAGGCGCGCCTCTCCAAACTTAGCATGTGCACACTCTCGCGTTCAAATAAATGAAATACACTATAGTCAAATAAGGTTCAATGCACAAATTCACAAACAAGTCAACAATTTAACACTAACACTCACGAGATATTTGAAAGTGATCAGCAAATTTAATACACTTATTGATAACTAGTTTCATTTTTTCTTTCATTCAAGTCTTTCACGATCATTTCATTTCCAAATTCTATCACAAATTCAAAAATAGAGTGATTCATTGCACTGTCTCAAATTTAATTAAGAGCAAATTGTTTAATTCTTATCTAACGTCAGCATCAATCCTTTTGAAAGCTACATTAAATAGTCGAAACAATCTCCTTGAAAATTCGATCGTCATGGTTTACAAATGCGAATAATAATTTTTTTTTCTAACATCACTAATCAAGGGGCACAGTAGCGCCATGATATCAAGTATTAGGTACGTCAGTACGTAAGCTGCCGTCGGGCACAACCCAGACCCTTATCAAGGGGCGCAGTAACGCCAAGATGGCACGTATAAGGTACATCAGTACGTCAACGCCGGGCGCATGCCAGACCCTTCCATTCTTCTCATACCCCTTGTTGGAAACCAGGTAAACGGATTTCTTCACATTGATAGCTTTGTTTCTTACATATGAGCACTCAAATAAAAGCTTGCGGCAAAACTAACAAAATCACATCACTCTTATTTTCTGAAATTTCTTCTATCAACCGATATTGTAAAGTGATATTTTGGGCTCCTGGATTCTCCTCAAGAGAGAAAAATAAAAACTGAACAATTCATCCATTTACGTCAGCTCTACGTACTTCCGTAATATATATATATAGATCATCATGTATCAATATAGATATACACATACACGCTGCGCAGATGCAGATGACGTTTCATGGTGAAACAGTAAGTGTATATATAAAAGAATCAACGGGTTTAGCTAATATTTTCCCTTGATATATAATATAAAAAGCAGTATTAACTCTAATATTTAAACTAAGGCAGTGTCACTTCACTGCATGAACCTTCGATCATATACACGCACCCGTGGGTTCACTTCACTGCTTCAAATAATGTTTTAAGGAATCTACGAGAATATATTTTTATTTTCAAGTTCAAATATTTGAAATTTTTGCATTACTAAAATATTTGAGAAATGTAAAAACTGTGAATCGTTGATTTACCAAAAGAGCAAAGAATCCAGAAATTGGAGAACACCCTATTGAAAATAATAACGTTGTAACGTGCCAGGTCTATTAATTATTTAATAGACTAGGTTTTTTTAAAAAAATCTAGAGGTATTGAGTATTCAGCTGCAGCTCTGTTATCTGAGCATTGGGCGGTGGCTGATTGCTCAATACGCTTAGTCGATCGCGACATGGATAGCGTGCGGCGAGTGAGTTGCTGACTCACGCGTCAGCATTTTGCGCGGCCTACTGAACCGAGGAGTTACGAAACATTACTTCGGATGTCAAGTGTTGGTTATTTTTGTCCTTGATCGGCTGTATTAAGTATGCCATTTCCGAGGCTTTATAAGCCCCGGAGATGTGCTGCTCCGGGCCTTTTGCAGAGTGAACGTGCGAGTAGTCGTTTGGGTAGTCTTGCTGAGTTAGTAAATGCGGGGAGTATTCAGCCAACGTATAAAACACCTTGTCATATTCAGCTACGAGGGCTCTACCCTAGAAAGTTGAGTAGTCTCGCTGGATATCGACAGGAGTATTTGTAGACCGGTTTGGATCTCTTTTATTTGAAGACTCGGCTACGAGGGCCTGCCGACAAAAGATATTACTTTGGAAGGGACCGCCAATAAATCTGGCGAGAGTGACTAGAACTTATAGCTTAGTTAGGGACCAATACTTGGCACAAGAAGTCGTGTAGCCTGTAAGTAGGTTAAGATTGTATACGAAAAAAATTAGAAACCTTCTCTGTATACAATATTAGACTAGAATCGGTGAAAGAAGATAAAGACTAGATTTAAAGTACGACTACGCCGAAACAACTCCATTCGGACAACTATTGTAAAATTATAGCCAAGGACAAGTATTGTATGAGAGAAGTTACTGGAAACTTGGATTAAAGGAACAGCACAGAATGAAATTAAATTTTGAATATTTTGTTTGAAAGAAATTTATTGTAAAATACCCAATCCTTAACAATAAGTAAGTAATTGCAACCAGGCCTTAGATCTACCGGTAGAACTCAAGAAGGAGAGTTGGGACAGAATTAAAGTTGTCCCACCCCAGTATAAGGAATGAGACGAGGGGACAAGAAATTGTCCCAACGCGATAGGAACAAAGGATGTTGATAAATGTCCCATCGCAGGTGGTATCACATGCAGAATTGAGGGGACAACAAAAATACTCCAGCTCAAGTTTGTCCCAAGAGACAATAAGTTACACCATTAGTCCCATTGATGGTGTCCCAGCCCGAGATTCTATGTAGAGCAGTCAATGGCAATACTCTTACAGTATTTGTGGCTGTTGTCTACGAACTTTAACCTGGATAGTAAATTACAATTGATAAACATAAGACTCACGGGTCGAGGCTAGGTCCCAAAATAAAAATATAATAGTAACCTACGCGTCCGTATTTACTAACGCATAAATACGGTCCGTACAACGTCATTTCATTACGTTATTTCATAACGTTAAATAACGTTATGGGTGATGCTACAATTTCGGACCTTTTATGACGTTATTTTGTGACGTCATATAACGTAAATTAACGTTATTTACATCAGAGGTGATTGGTATTTATTTAAATATTAGTAACTGCAATCGTTAGAATATTGTTATTGTAATATTTGCGTTTGTCACTGTAAGTAGTAATTAGGAAATTAAAGGAAAAAAAAGATAAAAAAAAGTCCACCGAAAGAGGATCGAACTTAACACCTTTTGATTCATAGTCCCAGACTGTACCGATGAGCCACGAACACTTGTTATTCCTGATACTTAAATTTTTGCTTTTATATCTCATTTGCCGAAATTTTAGAACTTTATATTAATTTTAAAGGATTTTTTCGATGATTGAAACATACACGTAAATATGTACATTATTTTTAGTAATACATTTCAAATGATGGCACTTTAGAATCTGTAAAATGACGACATTTTTGTATAATATTTATTTTACAGAGTCCAGTTTGTTAGAATAATAAATATCGTCATTTTTTCAAAAAGAATTTTTTTGTCGATGATTGACGCATACGTGTCGATACGTAAATTATTTTTCATAACATACTTCAAATGATTGACTTTTTGTAATGCGTAAAATAACGTCATTTTCGTATACTACTTATTTATAAGATTCCAGTTTGTTGGAATAATAAATAACGTTATTTTTTGTCCGGTCATAAGTAGATTATACATATTACCTATGATCCTATGCAATAGCGTCGGCGCGAAGCAAGAGTGATATTCATAATATATTATTGTCAAAGTTAAAATTATTATTGAAAAACAGGGATAAAGGATTGTGAATGACTGCAAAAGATTGCACACTTCGTTTGTTGCTATCCCAGCCATTCTTTACTTGTCACTTTCATAGTCACTTACATAGTCACTTTCATTTGAGCGCGCACGATTGTTTATTCCTATTTTACTCTTAGTCGGGGCCTCATGGCATTTTAACAGAAAGTTCGTGCCACTAGTAGTTTTATTATTGAAAGTGGGAATTAATAAAGATTTTGTACCACCATAAAATCTCTACAAAGTACCTACCCCGGAACATTGTTATTATTGCAAAATAAAGTTAAAAAATGTTTTTTCGGTTTATCCTCTGTAGCTTTTTTATTATTAACTTTACGTGAAAAAATTGAAAATAAAAATTGTTTAGAATTGAATTTCGTAGAAGGCACAAGTTTTCCTAATTGCAAAATTGACTTCTTCATCACTAAATAATTTTAAACGAAAAAAATTTTTGTAAATTTTCATATTGGAATCGTTTATATAAAAAATTACGTTTTTTGGTCAGACTTCCGATCAAACATGTCTTTGTAGTTCATACATAAAATTTCCAGTCCGACCTCGCTATCTCAAAATGGGGCCATATTGCAACATTATTATTCTGTAGTTTCAAATTCATTTCAATAAGGCGCAGATCACGACAAAATTGATTCGATTACTAGCAATCGACAGTTAATGTTCTACTAAGCAAATGCTAAAAAGAACTTTTCTTCCAATTCATTTTGAACAACATTTTTATCAACAAATATCCGTTTCTAGGGATGCATTTTGGTCAATTTTGAAGTTAGAGAATCGAAATAAAATGCACCTTAAAGTACTTAAAAAACCATCAATTTTCATATAAACTTCGTTAAGATCGAATCAGTAGGAGCCGAGATAATTAATTTTTTTCAATCGATGATTACGCCGAAGCTACGTGCGCACGAAAGATTAAAAAATTTGCCAAAAGAATGAAAATTTTCGGTGTTTGCACTCAATTTACAGTAATTTTATGAACACAGTATAAAAGCCGAGAAAAAACATGTTAAATAAAAGAGAATGATTAAAATAGCTGCTTTGATGGAGGAGTAAATCAATTTACAATTAACGTTCCGAAAAACCTGTGCGGTACCGCAGCGGCGCTCCCCCACCACCACGCTGCGCGGTTGGAATCGCTCCGCGGCCGCGCGCTGATTTCACTTGGCTCACCGTTTGCTCTGGATGAACGAGGTCATCTACAGCTGTCGGGAAAACTGCTATCATTTAGAGTAATATTTGAACAAGTAGTGTGTCAAATTTAAATTAAACATATCAAGTAGCTTCGGGGTAATCATCGATTGAAAAAAATTAATTATCTCGGCTCCTACTGATCCGATGTTAACGAAATTTATATAAAAATTCATGGTTTTTAAGTACTTTAAGATGCATTTTACCTCGATTGTCTAACTTTAAAATTGGCCAAAATACATCCCTAGAAACAGACATTTGTTGATAAAAATGTTGTTAAAAATGAATTTGAAGAAAAGTTCTTTTTAGCATTTATTAAGTAGAACATGAGCTGTCGATTGCTAGTGGTCGCATCAATTTTGTCGTGATCTGGGCCAAATTGAAATGAACTTGAAAATACAGAATAATAATTTTGCAATAAGTCGCCATTTTGAGATAACGAGGTCGGACTAAAAGTTTTATATTGTATGAACTACAAAGACATGTTTGATCGGAAGTCTGACCAAAAAACGTAATTTTTTATATAAACGATTCCAATATGAAAATTTACAAAAATTTTTTTGTTTGTAAATAATTTAGTGATGAAGAAAGTCAATTTTACAATTAGGAACACTTGTGCCTTATAGGAAATTCAATTCTAAACAATTTTTATCCTCAACTTTTTCACGTAAGGTTAATAATAAAAAAGCTATAGAGGATAAACCGAAAAAAACATTTTTGAACTTTATTTTGCAATAATAACAATGTTTCAGGGTAAGTACTTTGTAGAGATTTTATGGTAGTTATCAGTACACAATCTCTTTCCACTTTCAATAATAAAACTACTAGTGGCACGAACTTTCTGTTAAAATCCCATAGGGCCCCGACTAAGAGTAAAATAGGAATAAATAATCGTACGCCCTGAAATGAAAGTTACTATGTAAGTGACTATGAGAGTGGCAAGTAAAAAATGACTGGGATAGCAACAAACAAAGTGTTCGATCTTTTGCAGTCATTAAGAATCATTAATCCCTGTTTTGCAATAACGATTTTATCTTTGACAACAATACATTATGAATATCACTCTTGCTTCGCGCCGACACTATTGTATAGGATCATAGGTAATATGTATAATCTACTTATGATCGGACAAAAAAATAACGTTATTTATTATTCTAACAAACTGGACTCTGATAAATAAGTAGTATAGGAAGTGATAAATAAGTAGTATACGAAATGTCAATCATTTGAAGTACATTATCAAATATAATTTACGTATTGACACGTATGCGTCAATCATCGGCAAAAAAATTCTTTTTGAAAAAATGACGACATTTATTATTCTGACAAACTGGACTCTGACAAATAAATATTATACAAAAATGACGTCATATTACAGATTATAAAAAAGCCATCATTTGAAATGTATTACTAAAAAAAATGTACATATTTACGTGTATGTTTCAATCATCGAAAAAATCCTTTAAAATTAATATAAAGTTCTAAAATTTCGGCAAATGAGATATAAGAGCAAAAATTTAAGTATCAGGAATAACAAGTGTTCGTGGCTCATCGGTACAGTCTGGGACTATGAATCAAAAGGTGTTAAGTTCGATCCTCTTTCGGTGGACTTTTTTTTATCTTTTTTTTCCTTTAATTTCCTAATTACTACTTTCAGCGACAAACGCAAATATTACAATGACAATATTCTAACGATTGCAGTTACTAATATTTAAATAAATACCAATCACCTCTGATGTAAATAACGTTAATTTAGGTTAAATGACGTCACAAAACAACGTCATAAAAGGTCCAAAATTGTAGCATCACCCATAACGTTATTTAACGTTATGAAATGACGTTATGAAAGGGCGTTATGAAATGACGTTATTATTTTCAATAGGGCAGAGATGAGACAAATCGATTTAAATAATATTTAAAATATCTGAGAGGAAATATTTTTCTTAAAGTTGAGTAATTGCGCGAATGTTTCTTTTAAAATAAATCTTATATTAATCTGAAAACTATGAATAATATTTATAACTACCACAAATAAGACATACGTTCCATATGTATTGAAGAATTAAGATAGTAAAGAATGAAAAGAATTAAGAGAAAAGAAATATTAATTTTAAAACAATTTAAGGAATCTGAGAGGAAATATTTTTTTCAAATAAAATTTTTGATAAGTAAATTTAGAGCTATATTTTTAATTATATATACACACATACTTTTAATTTAATTTACGAGCAAAATAACAATTTTTGATAATGTTGTAATATGCAGAGTAAAAAGTCGACGCAAAACAGAAGTTTAAGAATTCTAAAAGAATTTTTTTTTTTAAGTTCAATTTCGAGAAATATAAAAAATGCAAATAGTTGTTAAAACTGTCGGTAAATAAATGATAAATACTATGATTACTTAAAAATTAGATTTAAAAAATAATTTAAAGAATTTAAATTGAATTCTTTTGTTGTTATTATCGATCTCTCCGAGGCAATGGTTTAGAAAGGGTTTAAAAAATTAAAACTCCTTTCTTTTAAGAAACGACGTTTCGGCGATCATTGTCGCCCTCATCAGGAAACTGTCAAAATTTTTTTTATTACAATAAACATACAGACTTTAAAATGAACAGAGTATTACATAGAAAAGGCGATATTTTTGAAACTTACATATTGGAGCACATTTGATTTGTGTACATCTCGATAATCCTTTCCCCGGGCAAGTTAACAGCGGGGGAAGAGAGAGACCGAGTGACACAGCTATTATTTATACCGCTTTGTCAGTTACTGTCTCGGAAGTGAGGAAGTAGCCGGCAATCGTCGTTTATATAGTGCGAAAAGTCTTTCGGGCGGTTTTTTTACATATGACGTTACGCATCACCTCATCCTTTCGATCTATACAAATTTGATTTTAAATCTTAAGCTGGTATATTAAATGTGTGTACACGTTATTGAGTTTCGGGGTATCCTCGTTCTTATTGATACCATTATCTTGCAAATGTATATGCATCATTTCCGAGATCAATCTTTTATTTAAATTGTTTTCTTTGTCTTTTATTTTAAATCCTTCAAAATTGAAAGTATGATTGTACTTTTTACTATGCTCGGAAATGACACTGTCCTTAGATTTTCTATGTTCTTCAATATGTGTACACACATTTATTTTTGTTTGGCCCACATATGTAGCCGTGCAATCGTTACATCCAAGTGTATAAACAACATTTTTCTCTAGGTGTTTCTCTTTTTTATCCTTTCCTTTCACAATAATATTGCACATATTACTGTGTATTTTTGGAATGGTCGTAATGTTGTTTTTCTTAAATGAATGTCGCACCCGCTCATAGAAACCATCGATGTATGGTATGCTAATGTGATTGTTATATGTATTGTTTTTCACACATTGCTCTGGTTTTTTAATCATTCTGATTGCAGATAATCGTTTTTTGACGTATTTTTCAACGAAAACAGAGGGGTAATCATTATGGAATAATAGACATTTTACAATATCAATGTTTTTCTGATGAAAACATTTATCCGATAACTTCATCGCCCTGTCAATTAGATTAACTTAGCAATTTTTTGACTTATCGGGTGTTGCGAATTAAAGTGCAAAAATCTGCCAGAGAAAGTTGGTTTCGTGTACCAATCAGTTTTTATTTTATGTGTTTCATTAATCAATAATACGTCCAAAAAACTTATGGATTTGTTCACTTCCATTTCATGTGTAAATTGGAGTCTGCTATTATACGAATTAAATATTTTTAACGTTTCATCTACTTTTCCTTTCGGAATACAAGTAATGATATCGTCGACGTAACGGAAAAAGAACACAAGTTGATAAGTTAATTTTGAAATGCACTCCGTTTCGAGATCATCCATAACAATGTCAGCGAATAATCCCGAAATCGGGGAGCCTATAGGTGTACCAAAAAGTTGATTATAAAATTTACCATTGAATTGGAAGTATGTATTATCCATAAGTAGACTACAAGCATCTAAAATCTCGTCAAGTGGAATTTCAAACTTTCTCGCTATTTGTATGAATCTTTTTTCAATACTCTGCATGACTATTGTTTTATCAATATTTGTATATAACGATTTTACGTCTAAGCTGACAATACAGTGATCATTCGGAATGTTTACATTTTTAATTTTTTCTATAAAATCATAACTATTTTTTATGTATGAACGAGGTTTTTTAATATTATTTTGTAAGATTTTAAATAAATATTTTGATAAAAAATATGTAGGTGAGCCTATTGTTGAAATAATCGGTCTTAGAGGGTGGTCTTTCTTGTGAATTTTTGGTAAACCGTACGCTTTTGGTAGACATGTATCAGTTTGTGTGAAAAACTGTTTTTTATATTTTTTATCAAAAAAACCATTTTCATTCCACATATTTGTTAGCTTCTTTACATTCGATTGCAATTTTGACAATGGATTTTTCTTAATTATACTGTATGTGTTAGTGTCAGCTAAAAGATTTTCCATCTTATCAATATAATCGTGTTTATACATCGCAACTGTTACATTACCTTTGTCAGCAAAGGTGAACATAATATCTTTATGAGTCTTAATGAAATTCTTACTTTCCGTTAATTTATTTTCAAAAATCTATTCTTCTATTTTTATGTGTCTCGTTTTATTACGGTGTTGTGTGATATTTATTAATGTGTTTCGGACTCTATTTGCAGTACTATCGGGAATGTTATTAATTGACATTGTGTTTTCTAAGTTTTTGATGCATTCAATAACCAGAACTTCATTAAGACTACTCGTAGGATTAAATTTCCTACCTAGTGCGGTCACATATTTTACATTAGTCGGTATGTCTATATTTGTCAAATTGGTGAACCATTTTTCAAAACTCGGATTCGTATCATTTTTTCTATTTACATTCTATTATGAGTCATATTGAGATTAAAGCGAAGGTTGGTATTATGTTTGTCCTGATTTGACGTAACAAAATCTAAAATTTCAATATTATTGTGAAAGGAAAGGATAAAAAAGAGAAACACCTAGAGATAAATGTTGTTTATAAACTTGGATGTAACGATTGCACGGCTACATATGTGGACCAAACAAAAAGAAATGTGTGTACACGTATTGAAGAACATAGAAAATCTAAGGACAGTGTCATATCCGAGCATAGTAAAAAGTACAATCATACTTTCAATTTTGAAGGAATTAAAATAAAAGACAAAGAAAACAATTTAAATAAAAGATTGATCTCAGAAATGATGCATATACATTTGCAAGATAATGGTATCAATAAGAAAGAGGATACCCAGAAACTCAATAACGTGTACACACATTTAATATACCAGCTTAAAATTTAAAATCAAATTTGTATACATCGAAAGAATGAGGTGATGCGTAATGTCATATGTAAACAAACCGCGCGAAAGACTTTTCGCACTATACAAGCGACGATTGCCGGCTACTTCCTCACTTCCGAGACAGTAGCTGACAAAGCGGTATAAATAATAGCTGTGTCACTCGGTCTCTCTCTTCCCCCGCTGTTAACTAGCCGGGGGAAAGGATTATCGAGATGTACGTAAATCAAATGTGCTCCAATATGTAAGTTTCAAAAATATCGCCTTTTCTATGTAATACTCTGTTCATTTTAAAGTCTGCATGTTTATTGTAATAAAAAAAATTTTTGACAGTTTCCTGATGAGGGCGACAATGATCGCCGAAATGTCGTTTCTTAAAAGAAAGGAGTTTTAATTTTTTAAACCCTTTCTAAACCATTGCCTCGGAGAGATCGATAATAACAACAAAAGAATTATAACAAACTACCGAGGGATAAAATCATACTAGACCTACTATCCTATAACTCATCTAAATACATTATACTACCCTATAACTCATCTAAATACATTAAATTTAAATTGAACTTGAAAGGAAGTATTTTATTAGTTAGATTTATGGTACAGGCAGTGCAGTTTTTGTAATCTAATTTTTTGGTAGTACAAAAATTACGAATATTTATTGTCCCCGAAGCAAACAAAAATCTACGGAAAAAATATTTTAAGGAAATTAAAATTTAACTCAAATTTTAAGTAATACAAAAACAATGATTAATTCGTTACAAAATAAGTGTTTATCATCTGATATTAATGAATCAATATTCATTAACTTACACTGAAAATAATTACACGAATACAATATGTATTGTTTAAATGTTTACACATATAGCACATCCGAATTACATATTCTACAAAACGACCTCGCGTTTACAGGTAGATCTCTTAAGGCATATTCAAATTACTGCCATTTAAAAGGTCAAACTGCAATCTTTTTAAAATTTTTTTCTAGTTATAATGTCTGAAGGCGTAAAAATATTTTAAAATTTTGCATATGTTTACATCGTTATAAGATGGTGCAATTGTAATCAGGCCAAACATTTAAGAATTTATAACGGTTGCATAATACATGCACGTTATCGCCTCTTCGGGCGTATGCAATATACCATGTACTAATACACATTTATGTTCTAGCAACCACCAGCGGACACTAGTATACGAGAGAGACAGAGAGAGTGAGAGAGCGCCTAATACTAGACCGATATTAAGAGGGAGAGCACGCGTTCCTTAGTAAGCGACGTTGCCGGCCCATCAATCACGCGTTGCCAAAATATGACAACACCGTGTCAAGGGCCGGAGCGTCCTTCCGTATCACGTGCGGCATAGTTTTCAGTATTGCGGTAGCGCCCGGCTATTTCCACGCTTGTACTCGTGCACCGCCCGAACCCCGTGGACGACCGAGAGACGCCACCTTCGACCGAGTACGACCGGCATCACGCTATCCTATCTGACCGGTTTGCGAGCCTGGACGACTGCAGCAATCCAGAGCAATTCTGCGACCCCCGGCACCGACGTGCGATTGTAAGTACTAACTCTCTCTCACTGTCGGTACTCGGACGATCAAGCCCTATCTCTCTCTCTCCCTCTCTCCCTCCCTCTCCCTCCCTCTCTCTCTCTCTCTCTCTCTCTCTCTCTCTCAGTGTGCGGTGGAGCACATTCGCTCGTTCGTACGAGCGCTGTACTGATTATTTAGGACATTATACTTTTCCTTTAGTTCTCGTATTTCACGCGTATTCTGTAATTAGTAACCCCGTCCCCTGCCTTCGATCCGTGTATACGCACGGACACCACGAACTGGCCGAGCCGTGTTATTCACGTGGAGACTACGACGAGATAATAAACGTGACAGTACGAGTCACGGTTGTATACGACCGATTGCTACGGGAACAGTAATCGTGCCGTTACAAAGTATAATTTATAGTTGAAACTTACAGTGTATAAGTATTTTTAAATCTTATATAGGTTTAAGTTTTTGTAAGAAGGTCAAATTGTAATATTTTTATAAACAAAAAGGGAAAAAGTCGAATTAAAATCAGAAATTGAATCCATCATACACGTATATATACATTTTGTTCAATTGATGAAATATATATTTCTATTAATTTATAAAATATTAAAATTACCTGTTATTATTAATTAAAATTACATCTCATTACCATATGATGATAACCAACGTGCACGCGTGCGCCCGCTAATGATACCCTCGTCTCTAAAAAAGTATATGGGCGCGGCCATGTTGAAGTTAAAAAATTTCGATTGGCTGCCTTCGCTCGCTGGTTCGCGATTGACTGTTCGTTCGAGTATGCGCGTATTTCGAGTAGTTTAAAATTTTTTTAGAATTGTTGATAAAAATTAATCACGAATTCCAATTTTTCCAAAATTTCAATATGATACAATTATTTGGAATGAGGTTGAGAACGGTGTAGGTGTATATACACGCACGAAAATCAGTACTTACATGAATATATAAGTATGCACGAGTACATAACCTATACCTTGACTTTTAACGCGCGTGTAAGCGTGCTCTTGATGGTCTGGTAACATAAAGAGGACTAACAGGAGCCCGGTATTCAAGCAAGCGGTAGATGTGTATATATCAAAGCCGCTATGATATGGTACGATATGCTTGCCGATGCGCAGTCGTACGCGAATACGTGTATAGTGGCAGCTGTCGCCGCAGATTTTAAAGCTAATTTTCATAACAACAATGTTTATTATTACCAGTAAAATCAAGATCATGAAGAGTATCTGGATGGACTAAATGAACGCCAAAAAATCATCAATGTGTAGATATTTTAATAATCCAGCAGTCCAGTAACAAACTATAAGTTAAACAGGAGATAGGTATATAACAATATATACTGAAGGACCAGTCCGCTGTTGTTGCAGATAAAGTTCATGACTTTTCAGATGATCTTTAACTAAAATCATTTTATTGTCTATCTGATGGACATAGTATACATAACCACATGTGATGAGTTTGTTTTGTTTTTGTAACCAATAGCTTTGGAGAGATAGAACAATGAAAAATAATCCTAACAACTTGTGAATTTATTCTCAAATTATACGTTGACTAGTTTGGAGTGTTTTCTTACAGACTCAGCATGATTGAAGGCTTTTAATTTTGAAGATGTCAGTCATTCGCAATCATCGAGGGACTCATAGTCCGAGTACTGAGAGATATCTGAGCATGCCGATTTTTATTTACGAGGTCGCTATGGTAACATAAGATTCTTTTTGTATTTTGAGGCGTAAAATCCGAATTTCATGGTTTCTGAGTTTAAAAATTGGCAATCTATTCCTTAATTAAAAATTTCATGCAGTTTTCTTGCTATCTGACATTCAATTGTTAAATATAAAAAAATCTAACAAATTTTATGCCTGGAAACTGTGAAATTTGGATTCTACGCTTCAAAATCTATAGAAAATCGTGTGGTTACCGTGGCGACCTTTTAATCAAAAATGATAAAAATTGCACACTCTCATACCCCTCAGCGCCCGGACTATCAGTGGTAAAAAAAGAAGCCTGCGTAACCGTTGGCAATAAAGTGTCAGTGGTTCAACAATTCTGGACTAATCATTAGTAAAGAAAAACTGCAATGTGACTACCGATTGCGATGAGCAGCTATAAAGTAGAAACTGAACCTGCTCTAGGTACGATGATGATCAAAATCTCTGAAACTGCTATAAAATAGAAGGCTAAAGGTTAAGCTTTGGCACCTACAATTTTTAAAAACATATCTGATCGGCTAAATCTGACAATGCGAAAACCGCAAGGTGATGTATTCATTACTATGAGAAGTCAAATTTGTTGTTAATGTAAATTAATAGATATGGACAAAAATAGAGTTGACGCAGTGATACATACAAGTATTCATATGCGAATGGAGCAGTACAAAACAAACATCTTCTGCAGAAATAGTAAGGCATGTAAAATACAATGCATAAGGGAAGTTTATGTAAACCTTTAACTTTATACGTGGAAAATGATTTACAACAACAGAGTTACCAATGACTTCTGCCAATTCATATTCTTTGGAAACATTCTTGTCAACAAGACCCAGACTTTATATATTATGTCTTACTCTCTCTGCAGAAGATATTTGTTTTGTAGTGGTCCATTTGCATATAAATACTTGTATTTATCACTGCGCCAACTCTATTTTTGTCCATATCTATTAATTTACATTAACAACAAAATTTAACTTCTCATAATAATGAATATATCACCTTGCAGCTTTAGGATTGTAAGATTTGTCTGATCAGATTTGGTTTTAAAAGTTGTCGGTACCAAAGCTTAACCTGTAGCCTTCCATTTTATAGCAGTTTAAGAGATTTTGATCATTCCCGTACCTAGAGCAGGTTAAGTTTCTACTTTATAGCTGCTCTTCGCAGTCGGTAGTCACACTGGACTTCCTCGTTACTCATGATTGTTGAACCACCGAAAATTTATTGACAACGGTTACTCAGACTTCATTTTTTACCGATGAAAACATTTATCCGATTACTTCACCGCTCTGTCCCATACAAGAATGCAGCTACGGCCAAGTACTGGCCCAATAATGACAGACTCTATAGCAGTACTGACAGCCAGTACTTGCCCATTACTGGACCAGTATCGAAATGATAAGAAAGGCCCAATACTTCAGTAATTTACTGGCAAATTACTGGAAACCAGTACTGTGCCGTTAATAACAAAATTATACACACGCACACACACGCACATATACATATATATATATATATATATATATATATATATATATATAGGTATAGGTATATATCATAATAATATATGAATAATTTTTATTTTAATTATTTATTATATTATTATTATATAAAAAAAATCTTATTTTCTGTTTAATACTGAGTCAATACTTCAACACAATACTGAACCAGTACTTTCGCGCAGGTATTATATATACGAATATTTGAGCTTCGTCTAAAGTCTGGCTAAATTTATCGGGCCAGTACATTTTTACAACATTGGCCCGTTCTTATCAAATAAGTACTGGAACATTAGTCTGCTAGTACTGGTAGACAGTATACTGATCGACAGTATAGAGTCAGCATTGGGCCGTATTGTCAGTGTTGGCAATTCTTGCATGGGGTCAACTAGATTGTACACCATGACAATTTTTCGACTAATCGGATGTTGAGATTTAAAGTGAAAAAATCTGCCAGAGAAAGTTGGTTTCGTGTACCAATTAGTTTTTATTCCACTTGTTTCATTAATCAATAATACGTCCAAAAAACTTATGGATTTATTCACTTCCATTTCATGCGTAAATTGGTGTCTACTATTATACGAATTAAATATTTTCAACGTTTCGTCTACTTTTTCTTTCGGAATGCAAGTAATAATATCGTGGACATAACGGAAAAAGAACACTGGTTGATAAGTTAATATTCAAATGCACTCCGTTTCGAGATTATCCATAACATTGTCAGCGAATAATCCCGAAATCGAAGAGCCCAACCCATGGGTGTATCAAAAAGTTGTTTATAAAATTTACCACTAAATTGGAAGCATGTGCTATCCATAAGCAGATAACAAGCATCTAAAATCTCGTCAAGTGGAATTTCAAACTTTCTCGCTATTTGTATGTATCTTTTTTCGTTACTCTGCATGACTTTCTCAATATTTGTATATAACGATTTTACATCCAATCTAACAATATAGTGATCATTCGGAGTGTTTACATTTTTTAGTTTTTCTATAAAATGGTAACTATGTTTTAGGTACGAACGAGGTTTCTCAATACTATTTTGTAGAATTTTGAATAAATATTTTGATAAAAAATATGTTGTCGAGCCTATTGTTGAAATACAAGGCTTCAGAGAAAGGTATTTCCGAGAACCTTTCAGAGAAAGGTATACGAAAAAATACTCAACAATTTTTGCTTTCAATTTAATTACTTTTCTATTTATCAATTCATTACATCCGCTTAGAGAATGCAAGAACATAGGAAAAATTATATAAAATACCCTTAATCAAATTATTCATGGAATTGATTTTATTATGATGAGCATCGACAATTTTACTTAAAAAGCCTAATTCAGCAAAATGGAGATCTTAGACATTGATATTTGAGTTTACTTATAGTGTGATGTGTTCTGGCCAAACACGTCGCACCATGGACTTTCTATCATGAAAGTTAAGCAGTGAAATGTGTGGTTGATACTTGGATGGGTGACCGCAATGAAGTAAATGATTTAAATTTTTTTTCATTTTTGTCTTAATATTGATGACCAACTTGATTCTAATCCACTGTCCAACGAATTTTCCAGGATGTTTTCCGCGATTTTAACTACATTGGTTCAACTAGAAATTCTATGCCCAATTTATATGTACAATGTTGTGCAAAAATTTATTCCGTCTCTATGTAGGTCAAATCTGTGTGCAAAAAAGTGTATAGAGCTGTGCATAGAATTATGCAGAGATTCATGTGCAACGGTCAATCATTTATGCAGACATTTCTGCATAAATAATTGTTTATGGTGTAAGAAAAATCTGCAGTTTTGAACATTACATAACTTACTGTACATGAGTTTGTGTAGATTACTCTGCATATAATTTTGCATTGTAATATATACATTTGTATGCAAAATTCATTGGATCCATTCGTACAGGTTTTTGTATAAATTTTATTCTAGAGGAAATACAAAAATTTGCATACAATTCATTGAGAAAAACGTGTGTACTGATTTCTGCGAAAGCATTTGTAGCAGTATGTACATGGATACTTATAGATATTTATGTCCTTAGTTCAAATTAGCTTAACGCATGCAGGGACATCCGCAAAAGCTCTACAGCGAACCCTACAGATTATGTCGAAATCTCGGCTGAAATATGTACAGATAATTCTTTATAGACATATTATAGACATATATATATATATATATATATATATATATATATATATATATATATGGGTGGTTCTCTGACAAATCGAGCGGTCGATTTTTTGACCCTATCGAAAAAAATTTTTAAAATGTTCCTAAGAGACACATGAGTATCCCTGAATTTTTTCAGATTTTTTGCATCAAGTATCTTCGAGTTACAGAGGGTCAAAGTTGATGAAATCATGTTTTTTTGCTTTTTCTGGCTACTTTCATTAATTTGTAGATCCTCAGGGAAGCATTTTTCACTATAGAGATATATAACATTTTTTTCTGCAAATTTTCTAAACTATTCAAAAAAAATATTTTTAATGTCGTATATATATGTTCCAAGAAAGTTATAAGTCATTTAAGTCTTAAAATCAAGTTTTAGGAAAGTTCGATCATCCGGATCATAACCAAAAAATTCATGAAGATACCTTATTTCAATTCAAAAAAGTCTGCGAAAGACCCAGAATGTCAGAGGCCTTGGTTTCTCTGTAAAAAATCATTATATCCGTTCATATATGAAAAAAATTTAGTTTTATTGCTATATCGAAGAATTTAACCAATTTTATCAATTACGTAAATTTTTTTATAATAATTTCAGTCATTAAAAAAATGATAAGGTTAGTGAATTGCTTCGATATAGCAATAAAACTAAATTTTTTTCATATATGAACGGATATAATGATTTTTTACAGAGAAACCAAGGCCTCTGACATTCTGGGTCTTTCGCAGACTTTTTTGAATTGAAATAAGGTATCTTCATGAATTTTTTGGTTATGATCCGGATGATCGAACTTTCCTAAAACTTGATTTTAAGACTTAAATGACTTATAACTTTCTTAGAACATATATATACGACATTAAAAATATTTGTTTTGAATAGTTTAGAAAATTTGCAGAAAAAAATGTTATATATCTCTATAGTGAAAAATGCTTCCCTGAGGATCTACAAATTAATGAAAGTAGCCAGAAAAAGCAAAAAAACATGATTTCATCAACTTTGACCCTCTGTAACTCGAAGATACTTGATGCAAAAAATCTGAAAAAATTCAGGGATACTCATGTGTCTCTTAGGAACATTTTAAAAATTTTTTTCGATAGGGTCAAAAAATCCACCGCTCGATTTGTCAGAGAACCACCCATATATATATAGGAGAGGAACATGTAAGACAATATTTAAGGGGTTCGGCCTGAGTTAAAACCTTCAAAAAATCGATTTTTTTTTTTATTGACTTTTTTCATAGGAAATTATCTGTAGAATGAGTTGCCGAAGTCCTTTTTACCCGAAAAAATTCCGTTACAAAGTTATAGGCCAAATACTAAAAAAATATAATTTTTCAAAATTGCGTATTATTGATGTTTTGTCTTATAGCACTTTTGATTATTCAAAAAAATTGCTTTTTCATAGAAAATGTAAAATTAAATGTGTTTACAAACTCCTTTTGAAAACGCAATTTTATTAAAAAAAAACATATTATTTATTGAATCATTACATATAATAAATAGCTAATTTTTATAAAACCGTAGCTTTTATTTTTATTTTGAATGTTCAAAATAAAATAAATTTAGAATTTAAATTTAGTCTTGTCATTTTTTAATCAAACTTATAAAGGAGTAAAAAAACATACGTGCAAATTTAAATTACCGCCTGAAAACATAGCACCTTACAGCATATGGAAAATGAAATCACTGTTTTACCGACCTAATCGAGTTTGTATTCAGACATCAGCTGTTTCGTCTGCTGTCTGTAGTTTAGTGTAAGCTTGATGTTATTGTGCTGTTGTGATAACTTCTGAGTCTACTAGTCTTCAAATTTTGATAAGTTTTTGGATTATAAACAACATATTATTTGTGAAGAGTTTGTTCTTTGTGAGTTTATTTTTGATTTTTAGGTGTATGGGCTATAAATATCATGTGTACAAGAAAATGCCTGTGTGTTAAATGATCTCTAAGCTCAAAGTTTACTCTTTGTTGTTGTTAAGAATCCTGTTAAACAATGGGTAAGCAGTAACAAAAATTATATTCTTGTAAAATATGCTGACTGTCAATGCGTATTAAAAAGTTACATTTCAATTTCAGCTTTCGATACTGGTATATCTACATGTACAGCACCCGGGTCTTCATATATGCCTTAAGGGGTTATGCCTGAGTTAAAATTCAAAAAAATCAAATTTTTTTTTATTTGATTTTTTAATAGCAAATTTACTGTAGAATATACTGTTGACACTCCTTTTGCCCGAAAAAATTTCGTTACAAAATTATAGGCAAAATACTAAAAATATATAATTTGTCAAAATTAAGTATTTTTCATATTTTATTCTATAGCGCTTTTGTTTATTCAAAGCCATTACATTTTTATAGAAAATTTAACGTTAAATGTGCACACACACTCCTTTTGATAAAAGACAGTTTTATTAAAAATAACACAAATTATTTATTTATGAATTATTGCATATAGTAAATAGCTCATTCTGATAAAAGCATAGATTTTTTTATTGTGAATGTTAAAAATAAAATAAATTTATCTGTTTCATTAATTTAATCTTTTTAATAAAATAATAAGCATGCGTGCAAACTAAAATATTTTTATAAATTACCACCTAAAAACATGGTACCATACAGCATATGGAAAAGCCAATCACTGTTTTACCAACCTAGTTAAGTTTGCTATCAGACAGCTCTTTCGTCTGCTTGATCTGCAGTCTAGTGCAAGCTTGATGTTGTGAATTTTGATTTGAAGTGAAAACTTCTGAGTGTGAGTGGTGTTTAAATTTAGATAAGTATTTTGGACTCTAAATAACACATTATTTGTGAAGAACTTGTTCTTTGTGAGTGTGTTCTTTATTTTTAGGTATATAAGCTGTCAATGGCGTGTGAACGATAAGGTACTTCTGTGTTCGATGCAAGGTTAGATGTTGTGGAAGTTGGCTGTAACTATTAACAATCCTAGAAAGTCATGGGTAAGCAATACCAACAATTATATTCATATGAAACATACTGACTGTGAATGCGTATAAAAATTTATATTTCAATTTCAGCTTTTGATACTAGTATATCAATATGTGTGGCACCCAGGTCTTAATATATCCCTTAATACAGGGATATTTTATGCCAAAACACAAAAAAATATGCCAAGCAGTTTCTGTAAGTACTACCCGATAAATGGAAATAAGTTTCATGTATAAACTTTAAATGCAGTTTTCTCAAGTTTTGAATTTTTGTGATTTTAGGTCAGTTGCCGCAGGATTTCTCAACAACTATGGGACCGATCAAGCTGAAATTTTTTAGAGAACTCCAGGAAGCCCTTCTTCATTACTTGAACGGAGGGAAATTGGCTAAGGTAAGTTTAAAGAATGTTACGCATGTCAACATATGCATAATTCACTATAATTATGAATATTATGACCTTATGTGTTTCTAAATATTTAAAATTTTTATGTTTCAGTAATCCCTTCCGTTCAAGCTGAGGAGAAAGACATTTAGAAGATTGTCCATCCAGTTTGGTCTATATTCATCACCCGGATGCTGAGAATTCATACGGCAAATGGAAAAATCTGATCAAATTTAATACTTCACACATGGAATTGTTTGTATAGTAAGTATAGATATATAATTGTTTAAAAATATGTAAAATTACAATTAATATGTATACTTTAAGTAGAAAAAAGAATTTTTTTAATATTTCTTATAAATAATTTTGTTTTGCCTAATAACTAATAATTTGTTTTTTTCAGGTTAAACTCAGGCATAACCCCTTAATACATAGGTATCTCATGCCAAAACATAAGAAAAGTATGCTAAGCAGTTCATGTAAGTACCGCCTGATAAATATACATAAGTGTCTTGATAAACTTTAAATGCACTTTTCTCAGTTTTGCCATTTTTATGATTTTAGGTCCTTTGCCGCAGGTTTTCTTAGCAACGATAAGACCAATCAGGCTGAAATTTTGTGGAAATCTCCAGCATATCTTTCTTTACTGCCTGAGCGAAGCAGAATTGACTAATACAAGGTAAAAGTCAATGTTACGTATGTGAATATATGTAATATTCACTATAATTACTAATATAATCAATTTATGATTTACTAAATATTTAAAATTTATATTTTGTAGAAAAGTCTTCCGCTCAAGCAGTGAAGAAACATGTTCAGAAGATTTTCCATCCTGTCTGGTGTCAATTCATCATCTGGATGCTGAGATATCCTGCGGCAAAGGGAAAAAAGTGCTGAAAATTAGTGATTTATAAATGTAATTGTTGACAATGTAAGTATAGATATATCATTTTTTTAAAATAGTTAAAAATATGTTTAATACCTACATTTTAAGTAGGAGAAAGATTTTTTTTGATACTATGAATAAATAATTTTTTTCAGCCTATTACTTATTAATGTCTTTTTTACAGGTTTAACTCAGGCCGAATCCCTTAATTCTATACAGATTCTTTACGAATTTACGTAAGAAATGTACATTTAATTCTATATGTTTACTTACAGACATTCGTTTACACTTCTTTGGAGAACATTGAACAGAGAATTCTATAAATTTATACATGCTTTCGTACAGGTATTTATACAGGTTGATTTGTAGAACACTCTACAGAATTCGCTGTAGGATTAGCTGCAGCATATGCTTTATGATACTCTACTAGTTTTTCTATACGTTATTTTCATAAGGGGTAAATCGTTTTGAATATCAGCAGAAATTAATGCAAATCTAGATTTACAAACATCCCGCACAAAAAGAATCTATACAGGATTTTATAGCTAAATTTAATGATCATTCCGTGTAAAAATTGTCGAGAGAAGATATTTCTGTAGAGGATGCAAATTCTCTACGAATCTCTGCAACGAACCCTACAGATTCTGTCGAAATCACTACAAATATGTTAACAAATTTTTCTATACAGAATCTTTAAGAATGTATGCAGGAAGGTTCTACTATTAGTATTCAATTACACAATAAAATTGTACACGTTTACATACAGACATTTATGTAGATTTCTGTGTACAGCATTCTACATATAAATCTACAGTTACCCCTACATACTATGCTGCATAATTCCCAGTAGGGTCTTCTACAAGTTTTTTTCATAAGGGCAGGTCGCTTGCCATAAGGTTTCTCAGCAACGGATGGCCCAATTGGGCTCAAATTTTAGAGAAACCTTTGAAATAAGTTTCTTCATAAAATAAGTAGAGCGGAATTCAGAAAGGTGAGTAAAAAGTGTATGTAGCCTATGTAAATATGCATAACATTCATTGTAATTCTAAATATTCTTAACATATGTGTGACTAATGATTTAAAATTGTTGGTTTTCCGGATTTCGATCCACTTACTCTGAGGAGATTTACATTAGGAAGATTTTCCATGCTGAATGAAGCTGTTTCAACACTCGGATCCTAAAATATCATACGGCAAGAATGCAAAAATACAAAAAATCAGCCTTTTATAAGTTATTTCATATATAAAACTATTTCGTGGTAAATATGAAGTATTTTATGTATATTTTAGGTAGAAAAAAAATTTATAATGCAAAATTTTTTGTTAATCTGAAAGTTTTCTATTTTTATCAGGATTTAACCCCTTAACGCCAACTAGTATTCTTTAGTTGGCAGGGACCATGCCTCTATACCTACAAGGAAGAACCACTATGTCAGTACTGTACATTTCGCCTGTGCAGTACTCTTCAGAGTCTCTCTCTCTCACTCTCTCTCTCTCTCTCTCTCTTTCTCTCACTCTCTCTCACTCTCTCTCTCTCTCTCTTTCTCTCACTCTCTCTCACTCTCTCTCTCTCTCTCTCTCTCTCTCACTGCACAAGCCTAAAACTTATTCGTAAAAATTATTCATATTATATTTAAATTAAGTGTGATCTGTAAGTGTGTTGGGTGATCGTTCTATTATTATTATCGTCTAAGCTTGAATGTTTATGTGGCGTCTTAAGTCGGGCGAGCTTTAATTACCGTGCGAACGTGTTTATTGTAGCGTTGATGTTATTATATTCTATTTGTCAATAAGCGTGTATGTAGTTAAATTTGGTCTCAAAATCGCGAGAATCGCTACAGTGCTTAACAATACTGTTGTAGCATGAATAGGAAATCTTGTTTTGTATATCGAAATACTAAAGTAAGATGCCCTATTAAAAGATGCGTAAGTTGCTCAACTCCGTATCATATTCGATGTTGCAAAGCTTCTTGGTTTGCTGAAAATAACAATATAAATTGTTGCCGTATGCATGTTAATAGTAGTGATTTTATCGATTCTGCAGACTGTTCAATTATTATTACTGATCCGTGCGACCAAAAACAAAAATTGCTTGTTTAAATCGGACGATTGAACAGCATTATCTGCTTCCGAGCACGTCCGTATCTATTGAGCAACCTCTAATTGATATAGTAGTAACGGTACCCGTAAATAATTCGGAAAGTAGTATTGCGTTGAGTGATATAAGTAGGTCCTTTTTTGACGATATTAATATCAGTCACAGTTCCACTAAAGTAATTAAGCCTGATTCATCTACAGCTTCTTTAAGTCTATCATTCGCAACCATGTTTGGCGTACCACAAAATTGGCAAGCTATGTCATCAGATGATAAACTGACAGAACTTCTACTTAGAATTAATTCTAATCTTGAGAAATCCGACTCAATTAGTAATAAGCTTGATGCCCTTTCGCAAAAAGTTGATCAGCAGGAAAATCGTATTGTTAATCTAGAACAAGATAATCAGATGCTATGTTCTGAGTTAAACGAATTAAAAAATCATGTAATTTGCTCTAATGATTATCGGCCAGAAATTAAAGTCTGTTCCCAAAGATGCAAATGTTCCCCTAGTTGATTTTACCCGGGCGCTATTCGCTAAATTAAACGTTGAGGGTGACTATGCAGATGTATGCGATATTCGTGAATTAGTAGCTAGAAATGTAAATAATCAAAACTCTGAAACAGCAAACCAAAGCATGCGAACCCAAAATATTCCTGCGTCATCTACTTCAACTAATAAGATACCTACAATTTCGTTTGTAATATCTTTTAAGTCAGTTTGTATTCGTGATAAAGTGCTAAAAGCACGACGTAGTTTTGGTATTCTAAAATTCAGTGATATATGTAGCAATGCTGGAGATATTCTAGGTCCCAGTCAGGTTAATATGTATGAAATGTTATCCCCATACGCGAGTAAATTACGATATGCAGCGAAAACTCATGCTAAAGCGTAGGGGTACAAGCATGTTTGGGTTAGAAATAATAATATTTTAGTGCGTAAAGATGATAAAACTGAGATTATCAATATAGTTACCACAAACGATTTTCAGCGTATGATTTGACAAGCGCAGCTTAGTACCACTATTGAAGTGTTTAAAAAATGTTTATTTAATTATTTGCGTGATCTTGAGCAAGTTTACGTTGTATAATGTTTGTTTTGAGTGGATATTCGTTTACTTATTCGTCTATTCATTTATTTACTATTTTTATGTATTTTCTTCGATTCTTGCATTGAGAGAGAAGAGCCTATGTATTGCGCTACTGTGTAAAAATTTGCTGTAAGTCATTACGTGATTAGTATATATTTTGAATTGTTCCTGTTATTGCGTCTACTTAGTGTATATTGTTATATGTTTTTTAATCTTTTGTAAATCTTTCTTGTGTCATATGAACATTATTATTATTGTAAAATTCTTCTCCTACGCCATACGGTCTTGTCCACCAAGGCGTCAATAAAGCATATCAAATCAAATCAAATCACTCTCTCTCTCTCTCTCTCTCGCACTCATGCGCTCGACCAAACGCTCATTTCCTCTCTCTAGCTATTATACGCTCGATACACTCTCTCTCTCGCTCTCCTTCTCTCTCGTGCACGCTTTACCCACTTATTCCCGGCACGAGTCAAGCAGAGACACTTTTCGCGAGCTCCGCCGGCACTGGCTCCGCTACAGGTGCTGTCAAGTCGCCAACATAGCTCGTCAGCTGTAATAATAATTTCCACGACGCAGGAATATTTATTGCTACGTGCAAGTGATAAATGGAAATATTTAAATTTTGTAAAGGCTAGTGTCCTTGTTAGGTTAGTAACGTGTATTTAATTTTGATTGTGGTTTGGAGAATAACGTCAAAATTGAAGTTTTAATTTTATTTATATGTATAGAAGAGGAATAAATAACCTGGTGAAGTATGCAAAACAAAATTTTTAAACTGAAGCTTCAAGTTTCGTATTATAGATTTTTCATATTTTGTAAATCTCATGCTTTTAACTGATATTAGCCATTTTTAAATATCTAACCATTTATTGTATCAAAAGAATAATAGGTATATATTCTTCTCCACTAATAACAGAAATAATAAAAGCGACTGAAAAGATATTATATGGCGTACTTGGACTGATATATAAAAATAATGAAATAATTGATAATATCTGAATCTATTCAACTATAACACTTCATAATTTGAGCGCACTAGCACCCGCGAGGGAAACTTAGTTTAATAAAGGAACGACTCACTGACCTTTTCCTCTAATCCAGGCGACCAAGACCTCGTGATCCTCAGATAACCAGGAGACCCAAAAGCACGAATTGCACACAGAAGTTAAAACAAAGGAATCCCTCGGGAGCTAGCTGCAAAGATGTCCCAGCTGGAACGCGCTCTCGTCGCTTGCCTCGCGCTCTCCTACTCCCGAGACGCCGAACAACGCGCGCTCCTATTGGTCGGTTCGCGTGGGCCGACGGCCCGCGCTCTCGCGCCGCAACAGGCTCGCTTCTCTGGCGCGTCGTCGATCGCTACGCATGTGCGCTCGACTTCTCAATTATAATCGATGCTGGAGAAGATAGCCGCGAAATTCAAACGCTTGCCGCGAGTAGACAGCCAGCATTCACACAGATAATTCGTGCACTGCCAAGGCTTTGCACGAATTACGAAGTACAATATAACTCTCAGCGAATCCTTCTGTCTAGGCCTTTGATTCGGGAACTCGCCTATTATAAAGGGCGCCAAAGCTGCCTTTTTACTTCCAACGCTCACGCGGGAGAACAGCCATCACGCGTAGCCGTGCTGCAGAAGGCGTCAGCGTAGGTAGACCCCACCCGCCTCATCTGCGTCCGACGACTTAGGATGAGCGGACTAGAGCGCCCTGGGTGAATCTGTCTCTGTTACTGCAGCGCCGGAGCTTATCTCCTTCTCCTCTCATCTTGGGATGAGGAGTAAAGAAGCCCTCCGTGTTTTTATCCTCTCGTTGTCAACTCTCCTCTCCTCACGTCGTTGCTCGAAAGAAACGAACATCGTTAATTCATGCACTCGATCACATACACACGACCTTGAGACACTCTACCTTGAACTGCAAAAAGTTCACCCATAGTTTGTTTTATTATTGAAATATGTTGGTAGTCACTTACTGAAAATAGCCATAAAGTCTCGACTTCGGGCGAGGTCGAGAACATTGTTATTATTGCAAAATAAGTTTCAAAAATTCTGTTTTTTAGTTTTTCTTGATTAACTTTATTGTTATTCAATTTCTGTTAAAAAGGTAGATCATATAATTATCTCCGTGAACTGTACGATTAAGTTTATGCGATATATATGAAAAAATATAAGTAAGTTAAAAAATTGCGGGAATGATATTTTTTTTGCAAAAAATAAAAAACATAGACCATCGTTTATTGTTTATAAGCTCAATTTGATGCTCAGAACGATGAATCTAAGTCTAATCGCTTGAAAATTAATTGCGGGTTATGCTAATATGTATATTATCAAGTAATTCGTCGTATTTATTTAATTATCTGTATATTGTTTATTGAATGAAATTAATTTGCTGCGATAAAGAAAGTCTTGAAAGTCGAGTGTTAGACTTAAGTAACAAGGATTATAAAAAGTTAGAATCACTTCCATCTGTAAAAAGATACCTTCGAATATTAAGTAAGAATGAAAATAAGCACAAAAATAAGGTATAGTTATTATAATATGTAAGGATAAAAATTAAGCATCCCTTCGAGCAAACGTATTTATTGTAGGCCAATATTTTGAGCTAACTGGAGCTCTTCACCAGGGCTAAAAACGCCAAAAATAAATATGAATTTAACAAAATTTACGATAATTATACAATAAAAATTAAACTGCTAAATTAATATCTTAAAAAGCTAAATCGAAAAATAACAATAATGAATCAATTAAATAATTAAAAACAATACAATTAAAATTAATGAACAAACCATACTTTTTTGCCAAAAATGATCAATAATAAAGTGCCGGTGTCGCCAGATGGTAGTGCGACACCGGCGGAGGACAACGATCGACTGTACAGTTTTTCGAATTGCACAATTCCATACGAATCAAAATCGGCGTACACTCTCAAAAATTCGTACACTAACAATATAACTTTGTACTCTAAGAGTCAAAGCCCCGATGCAATGGTCGAACGTACACGGCCCGCACACATTCAAGAAAGCGGCACTAAACTCACACCATGTGACACAGCTAAGAGCCCGCAAAGCAAGTTCAAACGCTTCTTCCATGACCATTGGTCTACAATACAGCATGACAGGAGCGTCGCCCAGCAACCCGGACTCTCAGTCCCCCCCCCCCAATAGGATGTGCCGCTCCGTTCCGCCAGCCAAACATCGTGACACACATGTTGGCTATAGAAGAGAGCGCGCAGCGGTATGCCACCTCGTCTTACATGCTGTTAACCGTACACTGCATGATCATCACCCGGCCTCAGTACTCTCAGTCAAACCAATTTAAAAAATATATATAACCATTTTCTACTACGAGGCCTGGACTTTAAGTTTGATATAATATTCTTATAGCTAGTTTTGAGGTGGTACGTATCCTCCGCTCTATTAAGCGTGCCATCAAAAATTTGGATATGCAGCATTTCCGAAAAACGTCTGCGGATGGTAAACGCCTCTTTATCAACAATCTTAATGTTACC
This sequence comes from Philotrypesis tridentata, assembly GCA_018906965.1. Lineage (NCBI taxonomy): Eukaryota > Metazoa > Arthropoda > Insecta > Hymenoptera > Pteromalidae > Philotrypesis > Philotrypesis tridentata. The sequence continues at coordinate 21,044 of JACCIB010000450.1, read as the reverse complement.
AAAGTCGAAAGAATGCCCGGTTTCCATCGCATGGACAGCAATCGGGGAAGTAATGTCCCCTTTTGCAATATAGCGCTTATGCTCCGATTCTCTGTTTTTTAGAGGCCGACATGTTTCCCCTATATACGTAGATTCGCAGTCGGAGCAGTCGATTTTATACACAACATTTCTGACGTCATCAACAGCAGTCGGGTCCTTACCTAATTTAATAAATTTGTTGAACTTATCATCATCAATTATTTACTAACAATCTATTATTCTGCTGTAATACCGTTTTCAATTTACATTTAAAACCTTGGTAATAAGAAAAAACAGCCATTCTATTTTTAAATTCAAGATTCACATTATTTACATTGTTATTAGTATTACTGTTAATCTGCCGTCTCGAATTGTCTGAATCTATGCCCTCCGAATTATCATGTAAGCGGCCAAGATTACGCACAATACGTTTCTTGCAGAATTTTTCAATAAAACTGTATGAATAATCGTTAGCTGCAAGAATTCTTTTTCCGTGTTCGATGTTTCGCGAATGAAATCTATTATCAGACAGTAGCATCGCTCTATCTAAAAGATTATACACTATTACAACCTTTTGACTCCGAGGATGGTGAGAGTAGAAATTAATGTATCTGTCTGAGGATGTACTTTTTTTAAACCAATTGGTATAAATATTCCCATTCTGTTCGTAAAAAATGGAAATATCCAGAAATTAATACTATTATCAATCTCAATTTCTGAGGTAAACTGTAACGAACTATTATAACTATTGAATGTAGACAATACATACTCTAAATTCTCTCTCTCAACAATCAAAAGACAATCAAAAGACAATCGTCTACATATCTGCAAAAAAACGACACGCTTGCCTTTACAATGTTTAGACAATGTATCTCGAGCTCTCCCAATACTATGTTCGCAAAAACTGAACTTGAGCAAATCCCCATAGGAGCGCCCGAAACCTCCGTATAGAATTTACCGTTAAAAACTAAATGCATGCAATCAAGCAGGGTTCTAATGCCCTTAATAAATTCATCCTTAGAAAAGCAATTAAGAGGTTATGACAGGGTTAGAATTATGAAAATATCAATTTATTTTATTCACTTTTTTCACAGTTAACAGCCCGTAGAATGTGGTCCTCAAAGCCGTTTTTTGCTAAAAACATTTGCCTCGAAGATATAGACAAGAAACTGATAAATCTGTTTCAAGTAAATTTTTGAAAAATTGTGATTTTTAAATATTTTAATTAGGCCAAACTTGTGGAAAGGATTGTTCTACCACAATTTTTAAGAAGTAATTTCATAAGAAATCTTACTGAAAATACGACTTAAAAACCGTTTTGCAAACCATTTTTTTCTCAAGATTTATTAATTTATTTCCGTAAAATATAATAAAATCCGTAAAATTAATTTTTCTATGTGCGATTTTATGTTACTAAACTCAATGTGTTAAAGTAAAGGCATTCAACAAATTTGAATTTGCCACTCGAACAAGTTGTGCCTCACAGCGTCCGGTCGAGAATGAAGATTACTGTTTGATCGGTATAGTAGAATTTTCTGTAAAGCAGCAGAAAGTAGCCAAACAGCTGTTTTTCATCCAAGACACTAGATCAGTGCAGTTAGTCTGTTAACTGCTAATGCTTATAACCTCAGTGGTGTCGTAAAAGTGCAAGAGCTTCTGCAGAGTACAAAAATTATTCAGATAAGTATTGGAAATTAATTACTAATAATTGTGTTCATAATGAGCTTTTTCTTTGTTGGTTTATTTTTTGCTTTTAGGTATACGGGTGCAAGCCAGCAAGATGGGAGTTTATATTGATTGTCTGAAGTATTATTTTGCATAATTTTAATAACTTGAAGTGCATTTAATAATGGTAAGGATTGCATGTAATTGTAATTCATAAACATAACTTGATTATGAATAGCTAACAATAATCTTTATTTTATTTTCAGCTTCTAAATGCTATTATCGCACAGCATGACATGCGCGTACCACCAAATACTTTATTGTATGTATATTTGAGTACCAAAAGCAAATCAAGGTATGCCAGATAGTTTCTGTAAGTATATTTGAGTTCACTTGTATGATTTACATTATAAACTTTAAATGCCTTTAACTAAAATTTAGTTTTTTCATGCTTTTTGTGTACTTGCCGCAGCTTTCTGAAGGAACCGTACCATCAATCCTGATGAACCAAATTGGAAAACCTGTCTTATGAGTATAGTCACAAACTGAGCGGAGCAAAATTGGCAAAGTTAAGTTCAAAGTGAATGTTACGTATGTTTACATATGTAACATTCACTATAATTACTAATATTGTTAATATATGTTTAATTAATTATATTAATTTTGTGTTTTTCAGGAATCTGTTCCGCTTAGCCTGAGACCAGACTCATAAAAAAGATTTGGCACATTGATTCATCAGGATTGATGGTACGGTTCCATCAGAAACATGCGACAAGCAAACAAAAGTGATGAAAATCATGATTTTTGATAAGCAAATATCTTTAATTGTTTTTAAATGTTATACTCACTTTATGCATATTATTTATGCATAAAAGTGATGTATAATACTTAGGTTTCAAATGAAAAATGTAGTTTTTAGAGCACCTACATATGTTTATTTTTTACAGCACTAATAATTTTTCTTTTTTTTCTACGTTTTAACCCTGTCATAACCCCTTAATGTAAGATTACATTAAGTAATATTCTTAATCTATTCTCGATTGCAGAAATAATTAGTTTCTTCGGCAAACTCGTAAATAACAACACCACATCGAAAGATGCTAGACAGTGATTCGAAGGAAATTTCATATTTTTTAAAATATTTTTAAGTTGGAGACTATTTTTTATATTAGAATTCGCTAACGGAAAATACTTCGATAATAATTTAGAAATGCACTTGTCGAGAGAGTACGTTGGACTATTAATAGCAGAAACTACCACAGATTATGAATGAGGTCCTGAAGATATAATAGAGAAATTATATGATCACATGGATGTAATAAAACATGCAATCCTTGAAGTACCTCTTGTTGCACAATTAGAACAGCCAAACAACAAAATGATGAGTCAAATGAAATTCACAAAGGTTAACTATTTTTTGCAATAGTTTCTTTTTAAAAACAAGCATTTTTATTTCAAAATATTTTTTTATAGCGCTTGCAACTAGCATCTTTGAAAGTACGACGTTCGCCTTTCGCAGAAGCACAAATGCAATTAATGGAATTCTTGGATAAAAATATATTTCAACTTTATTTAAAAAGTCCTGCTCAAGTGCCTCTCTATGAAATATTTGGCTGTGATGACCCAAGCATTGTAAACAATTATACAAGAGAATTAATGAAGGCTGCTATTCTCAATGCGTTGCATGATCCGCATTTATATCTCAGGGTAAAAATACGTTCTTTATAATTCACTGTTCATAAATTCTCTTCCTTTCAACGCATCCAGACATAAGCATAATTTATAAATTGCATTTAGAATCAAGAAAAATGATCAACATGTTCGATTGGTTGCAAATAAGTCACACTGCGTCAGTGATTCTAGTTACAGCTTCATAGTCGATGCATCAACTTCTACTCTTTCATTATTTTTAGACTTCCCTGATAACCATCAACGTGAACGATATGCCGACCAATGATGACCAGGAAGTCAATTCAGAATTTTAGTATCCTTTTCGAGAATTACGAACGTCTTTAAAATTTGTCGTCATTCGTCATCGCGTTGTTCCTTAACCGATGAATTCTGCAGCGATCGATTCATAGTATTGTAGCATGAGAATCTTTAGATGATAAAGAACGTACAGTAATATAAGAAGAAAAAAATTACAAAACGAACATATGGTGTAAAAAATGTTTTGATTTTCTACCAACACGCTTAATTTTTGTTTAAAACGTTATTTAAAAGATTATATTAAACCAAGCATTAGCCTTTTTACAAGATGTTACTCATCTTATTAATGAAATAACTGAGGGAATCAAAAGCGTTATCTGCATTCTGCTCTATCTTTGTCTTTTGCAGCAGCAGTTTCTTATTACCTACACAAAGATGAAATAACAAATTATTTTATTAGCAATCACAGCGTTCATGCATTAAAAATAAAAATAGCAGAGTAAAAATTTTCAATTTTATTATCATTTAAATCTTTTCTCTTATGCTCTAATTTTACTTTTGATCATTTTTTAAAGAAAGGAAGTTTCATGTTGAATCAGACAAAAGGATCTTCCAACATGTATTGGAATTATTTCTAGTTTAACAATTCAAATATACGTTTATCAACTAAATTGTTTATGCATTGATACTGTACCTGCTTCGAGTGAGATTTCAAAAATAATATCTCTCTGATACTTCATGTGATTCAAAAAGTACTATGACGCGTCGAAGGAGCAAAGATTTATTTACATAGATCACACGGAATTCTTATGTAATTTGGGGCAATTTTTTTCCTATTTATATGCCAAAGTTAGTAAACAATGAGCCAGATAAAAGCAATTGTTGTAAAATTAGCTAGATTCAGGAATATTTGATTAAACTTAGATAAAAACATCCTTTTAAAATAATTTATATAAAATTTATGCTTATCAGCTTGTGGAGGTATTAAGAAAGATCTGAGAATTTTTGGAATTAAAGCTGCGTACATCTCCATTACACCTCTGCTTGTATAAAACATCCAGGTTGTTTGCCATTAACTTTGAGTTTCTAAAAACAATTTGATTAATTGTTACACTATCACTAACAAAGAAAATGATTAACTCACCTTGCTTCGTACTAGTTCTGAGGTATATGAATCCAATATATCTGCAGTTTTTTCATACACATCTTCACATCTTAAATTGCCAATCATCGTTAATTCTAGAAGTTCCAGGATTTCAGGTTTATTGTGATTGTTAAATACCGTCCAAAAAGATTCTATGTAACAACCAGCTACCATAATTATTTTACTATGACCTCCAAGGTATTTTTTAATGAAATCTGTGATGTTGTAAACCCCTTCTTCATAAGAAACCTAGATGTCACTGTCAAAATTGCTATGCTCGCTGACCTGTTCTGATATATATGTTGGAAGATCCTTTTGTCTGATTCCAAATGAAACTTCCTTTCTTTAAAAACTGATCAAAAGTAAAATTAAAGCATAAGAAGAAAAGATTTAAATAATATTAAAATTGAAAATATTTACTCCGCTGTTTTTATTTTTAATGCATGAACTCTGTGATTGCTAGTAAAATAATTTGTTATTTCATCTTTGTGTAGGTAATAAGAAACAACTGCTGCAAAAGACAAAGATAGAGCAGAATGCAGATAACGCTTTTGATTCCCTCAGTTATTTTCTTAATAGGATAAGTAACATCTTATAAAAAGGCTAATGCTTGGTTTAATACAATCTTTTAAATGACGTTTTAAACAAAAATTAAGCGTGTTGGTAGAAAATCAAAACATTTTTTACACCATATGTTCGTTTTGTAATTTTTTTCTTCTTATATTACTGTATGTTCTTAATCATCCACAGATTCTCATGCTACAATACTATGAATCGATCGCTGCAGAAGTCATCGGTTAAGGAACAACGCGATGACGAATGACGACAAATTTTAAAGACGTTCGTAATTCTCGAAAAGGATACTAAAATTCTGAATTGACTTCCTAGTCATCGTTGGTTGGCGTATCGTTCACGTTGATGGTTATCAGGGAAGTCTAAAAATAACGAAAGAGTAGAAGTTGATGCATCGACTATGAAGCTGTAACTAGAATCACTGACGCAGTGTGACTTATTTGCAACCAATCGAACATGTTGATCATTTTTCTTGATTCTAAATGCAATGTATAAATTATGTCTGGATGCGTTGAAAGGATATGCACTTTATAGTAGATCAATTTATGAACAGTGAATTGTAAAGAACGTATTTTTACCCTGAGATATAAATGTGGCTCATGCAACGCATTGTGAATAGCAGCCTTCATTAATCCTCTTCTATAATTGTGTACAATGCTTGGGTCATCACAGCAAAATATTTCATAGAACTAATTGCTTTTGTGCTTCTGCGAAAGGCGAACGCCGTACTTTCAAAGATGCTAGTTGCAAGCAAAGCTAGTTTTAAAGAAACTATTGCAAAAAATAGTCACCTTTTGTGCAATTGTGCAACAAGAGGTACTTCAAGGCTTGCATGTTTTATTAAATCCATGTGATCTTCTAATTGCTCTATTATATCTTCAGGACCTCATTCATAATCTTTTAGCAAGTTTTTAAAACATTTCAAATTTAAAAGTGTTTCTTCTTTAGAAAGGTAACTTAATATTTGCATAGCTTGTTTATGCTCCTTGTTAATAGCCCTTCTATAAATCCTACGAAACTGAAAAAAATGTTTTTGATAACATTTTTTAGAAATTGGTAATGAGGTACGATTATGTATTTTTATTACATGTTTTCCAAAAGGAGTGGTTGGTAATTTGAGAGTCATATTGTGCAAACCTCTTAATATTATTAAACAATTACTAATGTATCATGAAATTCATTTAATAGTTGTTCCAATAGTTGCTGAAAAATTATTATAAAAGCTGCATTTAAATTCGGTTGATAATTTAACATTGAAATTATTGTAATAACTATACCTTACTTAAATTTTTGTGCTTATTGTTATTCTTACTTAATGTTTGAAAGTATCTTTTTACAGATGGAAGTGATTCTAACTTTTTATAATCCTTGTTACTTGAGTCAAACACTCGACTTTCAAGACTTTCTTTATCGCAGCAAATTAATTTTTCATTTTGTCCATAAAGATATCTCCATAATTCTTGATAATCTAAGTACACTCACTTTATAACTCTGAAGATAATTTTTTTCAGAAAAGTCAAAATATAAAAATATATCAATAAGTAATTTGTATGCTCTTCCAGTTAATTTGAATGATATGATAGGAGTAAGAATTACTTCACTTAACGCACCTTATAGACTATCTGCTTGTTTTGGTGTTTGAAATACTTACCTGTAAAAAGGAGAAATTACTATTGTTTTTAGCTTTTGTCAATGGAATTAGAAATAGTTTACTTGTATATTTAATTCCCATGTAGCATCATATGACAAAGATCGATGAACTGCGTGCAAATCCTTTTAACTCCAAAAATTAACACAAACTTTATCTAATTACAGTATGAACTAACAATAATAAATTAAATTATAAAATTTCCTGTGATAAACATTGTCGTCTTCTTCTTGCTGATTAAATTTTGCTCTCGTATAGGTTAGAAATACGTTACTCATTGCAAGCTTGCCGGTCTAATATAACTCTGCAAGCTGATCGAACAACTGGAACATGGAACGCGGATAGCAGAATTCCTCTATATAAATTGCATTCATTAAACTAAATACGACTAAATAGAAAATAAATACGACGAATTACTTAATAATATACATATTAGCATAACCCGCAATTAATTTGCAAACGATTGGACTTAGTTTCATCGTTCTGATCATCGAATTGAGCGTATAAGTAATAAAAGATGGTCTTATCGGAACTCGAAATGTTTTTTATTTGTTGCAAAAGAAATATCATTCCCGCAATTTTTTAACTTGCTTATGCAAACTTTGCATACGATTCCGCAATTTTTGAATATTTTTTTTTATCGATCCGATAAAGTCTATCGTACAGTTCCTGGAGCTATTGAAGCTAAGGTATATGAATCCTCTAAACTGCTGTGCGGCGGTTTCTCCACTACTGTGCCACTCGGGCAGAACAACCGCGCGGCCACGCGGTCTGAATTTACATTGTTCGCCATTGACTTATGTGAGTGTGTATGAGTACGCTGACGGTAGCTATATTGCAATATATCAGGCTCGTGTGCTTGTTCAGCAACGGAGTGACCGGGATTCGGGCGTTTTAAGATTGACTTAGCATTCTCATATGTGTCGTCGCGTATATACCTTTTGTAATCCTTTTTTCGGTACGAACCCTGCCGCATACAGTAATGCAAGCTGTTACTGTCACTACGACTTGCCGCAGAAGCTAAGCGACTACTTAGAGTTTTTACGGAAGAATAAACCTTAGATCATAAGAGGGTGTCAAGGTACTACCTGTACGCTAAGGGAGGACCTAGAAATCTACTAAACTGGCGTGAGTGGGTACAGCCGTAGCTTAGATAAGTTCGAAACCTTCTACGGCTAGTTCATGTAATTCTAAGACCTTTATACTCGCCCTAGAGAGAAGAACGCTTCGATCAACAGCGCTTATTATAAACGTAAGTTAATTTATAACATTATTTAAATAACTAGCGTAGAACTTTATTACGAAATCGAACCAACTTAGAATAGGATGGTCGCGATTGAAAGTACGAATGACCCTTTGGAATAGTTGGAATCTCTGTATGGAAGCTAAAATATAAAAATATAACAATAATTGTCGATAAAAATATAACAAAAATAAAATAATCATTTAGAAGCATATTTTATTTCTACTAACTTAGATGCCCTTTCCGTACTAACCGAAACCTTTCAATATAGAAGTTTAAGACTAGTAACTAAGAAAGGGACAAAGAGAGCGTCCGCATATTTCATCGGCCACATCTATAATCACCATCAGTAACGTGTCCGCACTTTGTAGCAACGTATCCGCACTTTTGTAGTGTGTCCGCATATGCGAGCAGAGTGTCCGCATTTTCATCAATAGCATATGCGTACTTTTGGGCAGCGTGTCCGCACTTTTGGCCAACGTGTCCGCATTTGTTACTAGCAGCGTCCGCATAACTGATAGAGTTCGCTTTAGAAAGACGGGTCCACATTTTAGTTTATCTGGACTTTTGAGCGCGTCCGCAAAAACGAGTCCATATAGCTAGACTTTAGGACTAAGAACAAAGGTAAAAAGGAACTGAAGGACCATTCCTAGAGTTAGCGGTGCCAATAAAGATTCATTAAAAGTTATTTATTAATGATTATATTTGCAATATGAGGTCTCGACCAAAAATAGCCTGCCAAATAAAATAAATTATTTGTATGAACTCTAGCGGCATGAATGTCAAATTCGGCCCTTACAAAAGCATCTAAAACTATCGGGTAAAATGTCATCTATTATAGCATTATTTCGGCATCAACTGTGTCAAATTTCAACTAAAAATATAAATCTTGACAAATTTTATATGAAATTTCATGGTATTTTATATACTTTAAGGCGTTATGACAGTGTTAAACGTCTAAAAAAATTTTTTTTTTTTTTTTGGAAAGCTGTCAAAATTTTATTATTTAGGAAATCATAATAGAACTGCTTGTATTTTAAAGTGTTTATCGAGACCTTTAATTTAAACTCTTGAACTTTTCAAAATATTATTTTTTCATCTCGCAAATCTATTATTAGTAAGTCATGTTTTTTTACTATAGCTTTTTGCGGTGTGCACGTTTCTAAACGTTTGGGTAAACTAAATCAAAAGCTTAATATCTCATTTTACTCCTTAGACCTGCACTAAAAAATGAGTGGAGCACTTTTTTAACCAAAAATTTTTTGTCATTTTTTTCAAACTCATTTTTATCATTTAGAAATGTTGCTAAATATTAATATTAAGAAAATTCCTTTTTATCATTTATTAAGTACATCATAATCTGTTGAATAAAGGTGACTGGACTTAGTTATCATTCCTGTATCAGATTCAACATAAATTTAAACTTTTCGGGTAAATGATTTTGCAAAAAGACACCACTTTAAGATATCGAGATCGGGTTTCAATTATTATGTTGTCTGTTCTAAAAGTCATCTTTAAGTGCTAACACGATGATCAAAAATTGTTTTTTGTAAAAATCATTAAAATATGAAAATAAAAAAAAACAATTTTGTTTTAACAATTTGACAATGAAAAAAATTAATTTTAAATTTAAGAATACATGTATTTTATAGAAAAACCAATTCTGATCAACTTTTGTCTTACCTTTTCTTACAGACATTGAATAACAATAAAGCTCATCAGTCATAGTTTAGTCTGCTTGAGTCTGCTAGCTCAACAGATTATCAGCTGTTATCTGACCTGTTTTTCATAAATCACATCTGGACAAAAAACCTCTTAGCTTCTAGTAGATAGGCTATAGGCATATTGGAACATAGGCATACTGGAACAATGGATCCCCTCCCTTTTCTGTTCCAGTATGCCTACAGTATACTGAAACAGTGGATCCCCTCCCTTGCTGTTCCAGTATACATACGGGTTCTGGCACGTACTGCCCCACTCTCTGGGTCCCCCTCTCTCTCAAAGTCAGAACCCGTAAGAAGAGAGGAGACTTGCTCGTCCCTCTCTTTTGTTCCAGTTTACCTATAGCATTTGATAGGCTGTTCCCTCTCTCTCTCTCTCTCTCTCTCTCTCTCTGTGGAGCGGTATAGAAGCAATGGGATGTTTCTCTGCTCGAGAAAATACTCTATTGCGTCTATGCACAATGTACTGCGCTAACATCGCAGGAAAAAGTATGAATACAAAGAGCGCGTCCACTTTCTGCGGAAAATCTCTCTCTACGCTGCGAAACGATATATCTATTTTGAATACGCGCAAGGTTACCTGCAGGGCTATTCTTGCAGAAAAATATGTATACGTAGCACACACTTTCTTTCTCTCTCTGCGGAAAGTGTCTCTACACTGCGCGAGAATATATCTATTTTGAATACTGAAAGCTGAAGGTAAGGACCTAGTGTTCCCAATTTTTTTTAGATCCATCCTGGTAGAAACTTAACGATAAATTAACTATTTTATCGTTAAGTTGCTACTAGGATAGTTTCATTTTTTAAAATCGAATTTTTATTAAAAATATTTATTTGTTTTCAGATGCGGACGTGCTCGATACGAAGAAAATCGAAATCGCAGACACCACTAGTGTTGCGAAGACAACTGCAGATGCCGCGGCAATAATTAACCCCAAAAGGGGCAGTCATTCTAAGAGTGAGAAAAAGGTAAAATTTTATTTTTCTTACACACACACACACACACACTTTTATTTAATATGAATTCAAATAAAATTTTTTTTTAAATGTTTCAGATGACAAGCGACATAGCCCACTGAAGGCTAATGAAAAGCCAAAAGAAGAGAAGGTAAAGGCTGAAGAAAAGCCGAAAGAGAGTGGCGATAAGCGACAAAGCTTATCGTTGAAAAAACAGCAACCATCAGCTCTTCATCCTTCCCCACCACCAGCTCATCGTCATCAGCCACAAGCAGCTTATCATCAGCCACCAGCAGCTCATCATCAGCCACCAGCAGCTCATCATCAGCCACCAGCAGCACATCAGCCAGTAGCACATCAACCAGCAGCACATCATTATCAACATCAAAAACATCAACAGCATCAGCAACAGCATCAACAACAGCATCAACAACAGCATCATCATCAGCATCAAAATAATCAGCGAAGTATGCCTTCCATAGTAGATTTGGAATTCATGGTTGATCCAATTGATGTTCATCAAAGGTACAAAAGGAAATAAATCATATTTTGTAAAATTTTATTTTGTATTAAGTTCAAGTAAAATAACCAACAAATAATAATAATAATAATGCTGATGTCAACTTAATCGCCACTTAATCGCCACTAAATAAAATATATTATTTATAAAAACTAGTTTTTATTGAAGTCCTTTAAAAATAGCCGTTAAGAACCGTTTTCGTTTACATTCTCGTAGATAAGTTTTTTTTTCTTTTAATACAACATACTACAAATAAGTAAAAGATATGATTATTAATACGTAAAATTTTATTTATCTCTTACAGTCCACTTCATCCCGACTATTTAAATAATTTATAAACCAGTTTTTTATTGAAAGTGCTTTGGAAATAGCACATATAGGTTGTTTTCGATTACATAGGTAGTGATTAAAACATCCATGATGATGACTGTGGATTTCCTGAAGTGAACTGCAACCATAATTTTCAATATTGGAAATGGATCTGAAAGAATAAAATCAAATTTTACATAAGTATTATAAATGAAACAGAAAACTTTTTATACTTTTCTGATACTCTTCCGATAGTTTTCTGATACTTTTCTGATACTTTTCTGATACATTATCAATGTATCAGAAAAGTATCAGAAAAGTATGAGAAAAGTATCAGAAAAGTATCAGAAAAGTATAAAAAAGTAACAGAAAAATTATCTACTTACATATGAGGTAAATATTTTTTTATCCATTGCTGTTTCTGTTGTCCCTTTACATAGTTTTTGCACCCCTTGTGAGCAGATTTCAAAAACTTTTTGCAGCTGATCATAGGGAATATCTCCAGAATCCTAAGGCAATCCATGATGATATTTTTCTAACCAACTTGCTGTACACTTTTCTTCTTTACTAAGTTCTTGCCATTTCATTGGAGGCTTAAAGTGGTAAACAGACGGAAAAGCAGTTTTTTTCAAACTAACAAAGCAGATTTCTTTCAATATAAAAGAATCGGATGCGATTCTCTGGAATCCTTGAATGTCGCAGATGTAAACGTTCTCTTCGGGACAAGGTAATAAAACGCTTCTAAACATTCTATCGCGCATTCTAGCCATGTTTGAGTTCATCTCAAGTCAGAAGTAAACTCGAGAATGAAAACGAATGGTCTAGCATCCTGATTTAAAGGCGAGAAATTCAGCATCTTGCACTTTAGGAATGGGTCTACCCCTCCCCCCACTCTTCATCCGCTTACGGTTGGTTGAACAGAAATTGTTGAGCTCTGATTGGTTCAACGAAAACTTTTCCCTCGAAAATTTTCCACTTTCATTGATTTGAGAGAAAATCTTCTCATCTTTGCCATTGGCTCAAACGAAATCCCCCCCTCCCCCCACCACTTCCTCCAGCAGCTTTGGGTACAAAAGGGCGAAAATTTTCTTGTACAAACCAGTTTATTTTTCAGCAGTGAAGAAGAAACTTTCCCTGACTAAATATGGCTTCAATGAAACTGATTGAACGATTTGTGCAAGTCCTTCGCGATAGTTTAAAAAGTATCGATGAATTGAGCAGCAAAGATATACATTACTGGTTAGATGTGTGCAATTCCACAATAAAGGAATTGACTGAAAAGATAGAAAAATCTAACCTTACAAGAGGAGAGAAGCAAAAATGTCAGACTTGTATGACCCATCTGACATGTATACAAGTTGAATTTGAAAAAAAGCTTCAGCAAGGAGGCAGCCTAGAACCTACAAAAGCTAGAGTTGAGTGGCGAGATGTGGAATCAGCATTTCAAAATCGTATTAGAACTGGTGTAGTAATAAACATAGAGCATAAAGATATTAAAAGTTTCATGATTGATGCAGGAAAGATTTTTGAAGAAAAAGTGAAAGAAAGCTTAAACGATTCCAACAATGTAAAAGTAAATTCTGATTTAATTTCAGAATTTTCTATGCAGAAAAATGGAGAGGAAACTGTAGATATAAAATACTTTACCGAAAGCTCTGCAATTTATACATCAACGAACTTAAAAGAATGGTTTAATGAACATATTAAAGATCCAATTTTCACACAACTAGAAGAATTTCAAGAAAAGGATTCTGGATGGACTCTAAAAAGTATTATAAGCTTATGCATAAATATAAAAAAATATTCACCGCTTAAAGGGAGCTCGTACGTTCCTCTTCCAAAATTTATAGAAGTCAAAAAAGCATGCATTAATGTTCAAAATAATGATAATGAATGCTTTAAGTATGCAATACTTTCGGCGTTATATCCTTGTGCAACTAATCCTCATAGAATAAGTAATTATCGCTCTCATGCAAATAAGCTCAACTTTGGTGACATAGAATTTCCAGTTAATATAAAAGATGTTTCAAAATTTGAAAAGTTTAATAATAATATTTCTGCGAACGTTTATATGCTTAGGATGTATGGTCAGAAACATGAAGTGTCACCTTGTTACATTACATCAGAAAAGAAGGAGAATCATGTAAATCTCCTTATTGTACAAGAATTTTACATAAACGAACACGAAGAAAAAAATCAAAGTGAATATGAAAGACTAACCCAGTATCATTATGTGTGGATAAAAAGCATGTCACGACTTTTAAGATCTCAAGTATCAAAAACTAATAAAAAATCATACCATTGTGACAGATGTTTACAAATATATAAAAGTCAAGAGGGATTGAAAAATCATGAGAATTATTGTAAAAATATAAATACTTGTAGAATAAATTTACCTGACTCTAAGAACAATATTCTTAAATTTGAAGATTATAAAAAAAGTGAAAAAGTGCCGTTTGTAATCTACGCTGATTTTGAATGTTTATTAAAGCCTACTGAAAATGAGAATGCTTTTCAACTTCATGAAGCATTCATCATAGATATTACATAAAATGTAGCTATGACGACAGATTATCTAGTTATAAATCATATAGACAAAACCATTCTGATGAAGAAATAGCTGCAGAATGGTTCGTTGAAGAACTGAAATCAATTGGAGAAAAAATTGAACAACTCTATCAAAATCCAAAGCCAATGAAACTTACAGATCTCGAAGAGTTATCATTCCAAAGGTCAACCAATTGTCATATATGTCGGAAACCTATTCAATCGGATCAATTAGCAGTACGAGATCATTGTCATCTCACAGGACGGTAAGCTTTTTTAAAGTAATATAAATAAGAAAAATAAAATAATTTCTTTATTCAAAAAGCCTACTTTTTCTTTAGTTTCAGAGGTGCTGCTCATAATTCTTGTAATTTGAATTATCAGAACTCAAGATTTATTCGAGTAGTCTTTCATAATCTTAATTATGATACTCATTTTATTTTGAAAGAAATTGCTACATCTTCATTACTAAAAGGACGAGTCAGCCTAATACCACATAACAAGGAGAAATATATTTCATTCACAAAATATATTGATGAAAGTGATATTAGTTTCAGATTCATAGATTCATGGCGTTCTTAACCTTCATCATTGGAGAAGCTTGCGTCATATCTGGAAAATGTGCCGATGGCAGTTAAGGAATTTCAATTAGATGGATATTCTGATGAGAATAGATCTTCTCAGAAGAAAAGGTATATTTCCATACGATTTTGTCGATGGATTACATAAACTATAAACTACTACAAAACTGCCAGAAAAGGATAAATTTTATAATAAGCTCACGGATTCACATATTTCAGAAGAGGACTATTGTCATGCTCTTCAAGTATGGCGTTAATTTAATATATCAACTTTAGGAGAGTATTCAGACCTCTATTTAAAAACAGATGTACTATTACTAGCCGATGTCTTTGAAAGCTTTCGGGAAACATCTCTTAAAGCCTATAGATTATGTCCAGCACATTTTTATACTACACCTGGATTGACATTTTTAGCAGCGCTGAAAATGACAAACGTTGAATTAGAACTTCTTACGGATATCGATATGCTGATGTTCATCGAATCAGGCATTCGAGGAGGAATTAGCCAGTGCTGCAATCGATATGGTAAGGCGAACAATCCATACATGGGTTCTTCTTACGATAAGACACAAAAAACAAAGACGCTATTATATTTTGATATTAATAATCTTTATGGATGGGCAATGGTACAGCGATTGCCAGTTGGAAAATTTGAATGGATAGATTATGAGTCGAATCCATATTTTTTTAATGAATCACCAGATTCAGATACTGGTTACTTTGTTGAAGTAGACTTAGAATATCCTGAAGACATACACGATGAGCATCAAGATTTGCCGTTTGGTGCAGAACACCGGACACCACCTGGCTCAAAGCAAAAGAAACTTCTAACGACGTTGAACGATAAAAAAAGATATGTTATTCATTATCAAGCTCTTAAACAAGCTTTAGATAATGGTCTTCGTTTAATAAAAGTACACAGACTTTTGAGATTTGAGCAAAAAGCATGGCTCAAACCTTATGTAGAACTAAACACAGAGAAGAGAAAGCAAGCCAAAAATGAATTTGAAAAACTCTTCTATAAATTACTTATAAACGCTGTCTATGGTAAGTGTATCGAACGAGAGCGATCTCGCGTAGATGTACGATTGGTTAATAAATTTACAGGTAGACATGGAGCAGAAGCACGAATAGCTCAACCAAATTTTCATAGCTGTGCTATTTTTGATGAAAATTTGGTAGCCATTCAGATGAAAAGAACGAATGTTACTATAAAGAAGCCAATATATGTTGGACTTTGCATCCTAGATTTATCGAAGACACTACTGTATGAGTTCCACTACTCATATATGAAACAGCGAATGGGAAAAAAATGCAAACTCCTCTATACAGATACGGATAGTTTGATTTATCAAGTAGAAGATTTTGATATGTATCAAATAATGAAACAAGATATTTATAGATTTGATACATCAGATTATGATAAAATAATCAATTTGGCATTCCTCCTGCAAATAAAAAAGTGCTTGGACTCATGAAAGACGAATGCTCTGGAAAAATTATGACAGAATTCATTGGCTTAAGAAGTAAAATGTATAGTATTTTAGTTGATGGTGGAGCAACAATAAAGAAAGCTAAAGGTATCAAATCCTATGTTGTAAGGAAAACCATGACATTTGAAGACTATCGAAGATGTCTTGTAGATGAAGATATTATACAATGAGAGCAATGCAATATACGATCAAAGTTGTATATAGTTCATACTCAAAAAAAGAAAAAAATTGCTCAAGTCCTTATGACGATAAAAGGTATTTATTGCCTCACAGTACAGACACTTTGCCATGCGGGCATTATAGAATAATGGAAGATCAGATGTCGCTAGCTGCAAGTCAACTGGAGGGGGAAGCAGATAAGCAGAATCCAGTAGCCAATGAGAACCATGTAATGCCAGAGGAGGTGGTGGAAGCAATACAAGTGGAAGCTAAGACGGAGGATCCAACAGCCAATGAGAGAAGAGTAAGTGAAGAGGGGATGGAGACTAATGAGAATTCTGTAATGCATGAGGAGGAGGGAGTAAAATGTGAAGAGATGATGCTTTACAATAACGAAGGTCAACCAATCATAATCGAATACGATATTCGGGAAGAATATATGCATGAATAGAATTCATCTATGGAGGGGATAAGTTACAAAGAAGAGAGGAGTAGGGATATATTGCAAGAGGCAATGGAAGGGGCAGGAGTTATGGAGGGGAACTGGCTATATGAATCGTTGCAACACGACGAGGAGTACATTCGAGCCATCGAAGAGTTCGAATACAGTTCACCTCTTGCAAAGAAGTCAAGACTCGACTAAGTAAGTTGATTGTTACTTTTCCTCATTTTTTTCTCTATCTGTGGTTGTTAACCTAATTTTATCATTTTTCAGAATGGATTTATCTGCTCTTAATAAGGTTGCAAAACGTGACTTCCTACCTACAAAAAAAAGCTACAGATTTAGAAAAAGAAAGACAAAATATAGTAACAGCACCAAAGGAAGTGAAAACTAGGTTTGGTGTCAAGGTTGTCGCTGAGGTGGACGACTCTTACCAGATCTTTTTGCCATGCAAAATATCGTCAATACTTTTGCATGATAGTAATCTTTATAATCAAATGAGCAACGCTGCAAATAAGCTTACGTTATTTATCATATACAAGAGAGGAAATTTGTTTAAGTTTGAAACTTCAACACAATAATGAGAACAATTTGTTTAATCATTGTATTTTATTTTTACAATATAATTATACATTTCACATTTATGAATAAATATCATTATTTATCATAATAATTATTCTTTTTATTTGCCTATTATCCTTATCTTTTCATTTAATATCTATCTTCATTTTATTTTATATCATATCATTTATATCTAACTTAATTTTATTTAATATCGTTTTTATTTATCCAGCTATTATGCTGGTTACTAAATCCCAACCATTTCCCATAAATACGATTACCACGCTTCTTTAAAACTTTTTCTACTAGATAAATTTCAGGATATATTGTCTTTTGAATTTCAGTTTCATAAAAGCCGCCAGACACAGGATTATCATAATAATCTTTCACGTGGTAAGTTATTGGATTAGTTTTTACTACTTTCGTAATTATAAAAATCTCGGTTGACCAATTTGGAGTATATCCTTTTTCAAAAACATGTTTTATTTTACTTATCCGCACTTTATCTCCTATTTTGAATTTGGTTTCTTCACAAGCAACTTTTCTACTGGAAATCGCTTCTTGATTTGCTTTTCATTCGCCTACGAAACATTTTTAGGTTCAATTGCTATTGGTCGATGTTTTCTTGAATTATAAGCTTTAATCAAATTAGGCAAAATATTCAACCACTTATAGTTTCCTTGTTTGCTGAATTCGACCCACATTGAATTTTTTAACGTTCTATTAAAAGGTTCACATATACTCGCGTGAATATTACTATGTGAAGAGTAAAGATTGATTTTATGTTTTTTCATGAGCTGACGAAAATTTGAATTGTAAAATTCTTTTCCTTGATCGGTTTGCAGGTTTTTTGGTACTCGTCCTTCCTTCAATATTCCCTCCATTGCTTTAGAAACATCATTGCCACTTTTCGTCTTGACTGGGATAGCCCATGTATACTTTGAGAATATATCTATGACGGTGAGTAAGTAGTTAAAACCTTTATTCTCCTTAGAGTAAGGTATCATTTCTACAAGATCAGCTTGCCACGTCTCATCTATCCCGCGTATATCATATTTTCTTCGCTTGTATCTGCGACGAGCAGGTTTATGCAACTCTTCAGCCACTCTTTGATGCTCCATTTTTACTCTTCACTGTTAATTTTTTTTATTTTGTTTCCCAATATCATCCCAAAACTTTTTCGAAGCAACATCTTTCAATTCTTGTTTTTGTTTTTATTTTATCATTGGTTCAATTATCTTATCATATTCTACTAATTATTTAAGAAGATTATCTACTATATTTTGCTTATTTCTAAGATTGCATTGATTTTATTGAGTTCACCTTTTTCTTTTTCCATTGATTTGATTATCTTATCATATTCTACTAATTGTTTACGAAGATTATCTATTATATTTTGTTGATTTCTAAGAGTTGCATTAATTTTATTGTGTTCTAGTTTTATAGGATCTTCTATTGAAACTTTAATTCTACTAAATTTTCTGTTTACATCACCAATTTCCTTGCTGAACAGTTTTTGTAAAGTATCAAGGGTGACTGCATCATTAGGCTTACTGGGAGAAGTGAGGTTGCACAATCTCTTATTTTGTAAATCAAAATTACCATCTGATGTAAAATTGAAACCAATACCTGCAGTACCGCGAGCTACCTCTTGCGGTCGCTCAAATGTACGTCCAAACACATCGAGACTCATGATACAAATGATTTAAAAAATTCGTATGCATAAATATATATGCCTTGCTTCACGTAACTCCTTAATAATTGATTGGATGTCATTGACGTGATTATTATTTCCTAGCAGATTGTTCGGCAATCAGTAAGCGAAGACGCTCAACAAGTTCGTTTGGATCATCCCAGTAAATTAGATCAATGGAAGATGATTTCTTAGCGATTTTATATCTTGGTAGAAGACCTTCTCCACCGATAGATTTCCTATTGCGGCTTGAGCTGCGGAACATGGGTGATATAACATCTCTATATTTTATACTCCTTGATGTACGAATAGGTCCATTTTTACTGAATTTTTTTCGATGAGCATTCGATGCTTCCAGAATTTTGCGATAATTTTTACGATCTGCATCGTTTATTTTATTTCCATCTGGTTGTCTGATAAAGAGTAGCTCCATTAGTCCATCACTTTTAGGATAACTTTCGTTATTCACTTTTATGATATTATTATCAAACTCAATTTCTACATTACCAACCCTATATCTTCCATTTTCATTCCTAACTCCATATATATTATCTAAATTGCTACGGCTTGTATTCAGTAATGATAAAAAGTCAGTTGACTGAGTTTGATCGCGCAAAGATTTAAATGTAGAATTTAAAATTGTGCCATCTAATGAAGCTAACTCATCATCGTCATCATCATCGTTATAGGAATGTTGATTAATGTCGAACCTGATTGATTAATGTCATAAACTATGTAACTTGATTTACAAAGCCTCATTCCTTTTTTCTGGTATTTACTTGATCTATTCATATCAGCATTCGAAGGTACATTGCTTTCGGTTCTCGAATCGATGAGCTTTTCAAGTGGAGTAATGACAGGTTTCAATGTTTCACCTATTACTTTTTGAAAATCATCTCTCTCTTGTTTTAATAAAACATATTTTTGTTTAATAGCTTTACGTGCTCGCACGAGCTCATTGAGAATATCCTTTTCTTTCTGGAACACAGACATGCTGACAAGCTGCTGTCTACAATAGAACTGCGAAGAATGAGATTCACATCTCCTTTTTTATTGCAAAACAATCGAATCCTTTTCTGTATCTGCCGTTATTCATTTCTCTATCTTTGTCAATAACAATGAAACCATACTTATCATTTTTCCAGCATTCTGAACAAAGATTTCGAAATTCATTGAAAGTTATATCAGTGTTTACATGATCTTCATATACATGTTTTAAATTAACATCATCTTGGCGATAAATTACTAGCACGTTAATATTGTCTCTAATGAGATGCTTTGGTATATGAGCGTATGATTGACAAAGATAGAAACTGTCTACGATTTATATGTCTGCCCATACAGAAAAATGCTCTGACGTTATCTTGCTTCTCACAAGCTACATCATCAAAAATCATGATTGAATTTGGTAATGCTCTATATTTAGAGTATACATACACATTTTCAAATCTAAGACCATTCGGATCTGTAATTAGAGCTAATAAACTATTTGTTTTGCCACAGTTCGATGGACCACAAAAAACTGCTCGGATACTATCTGATAGTAATTCTCCATGCCGCTTCTTTCTCTTCTGTGTTCCAAAATCAAAGTTTGCATTTGGAAGTTTGACTTTCTGCTCAGTAAAATCCATGTTGACGTGACAAAGGTAACTTTAAAATTGAGCCTAAAATAATATAAATACATGTTTTATATTGTTCATCTCTCAGTTGTGAATCAGCACTCGAAGAGATATGATTGTACACAAGTCTCAGAAACGACCAAAAGGTCATGGATTGCTTGATAAAGTAATCAATAACTTACCTATTGAAATGCATCTTCCAGGTTATCAATACTGTGGTCC